>WAAF01020457.1:406340-520741 GCA_013400475.1 Tricholaema leucomelas
CATTGGAATGGGCTGCCCAGGGAGGTGGTGGAGTCACCGTCCCTGGAGGTGTTCAAGAAAAACCTGGATGAGGCACTTAGTGCCATGGTCTAGATGAGTGGACAGGGCTGGGTGCTAGGTTGGACTGGCTGATCTTGGAGGTCTCTTCCAACCTGGTTGATTCTATGATTCTAAATTTCTCCAAAGAACAATTAAAAAAAATAAATTGCAATTCCTTTAGCTGAATAGAGAGTAAATGGTATAAAACCAGTGCCCATGGCAGTTCTGGCTGTTCTGTGGAAATCAGAGTCACTGTCTCCAGTTGAGCCTGTTTGCTGTACTCTGAAAACGTTTTTGGTTTGGATTTTTCTTGTTTGTGTTTTGTTTTCACTTTTCTTTTTCCACTGAAGTCGAAACAAAATATCTTTATGCTTACCACCAATAGCTCCCAAGACTTTGGGAAAATTATCAAGGTTATAAAACCTACAGTGTGTGTGGTTTGCTGTTGCAGCTGCACTTTAAAGGAAAAGTAATATATTCCCTTGTCCTCCTTAGAAAAGCATCTATAAATTAACACTCTTTGAAAAGTTCCTGATGCCTAGCACAGTTTTCATATGTTACAGGCAAAAGGCAATCTTTCATTTTTAACACTTCAATCAGTTTAAAATGTCTTGCCAAGATCTGCAGGGTCTCTGCTGCAGGCCTTTTCTTCGTAACTTTTTCTGACTTCATCTCTTTCTTCCAAGTAGCTGAGAAATAGGATGTCTTGGAAATACAGCTGCAGCAGTGAGTCAGTGCCTTTAAGACTAGCCGTCCACACGGCAAGGCTGAGCATGACCATGACTGGAGGTACTGCATCCTTCACAGCTTCCCTGTGAGCTGAAGACCGTCTTTTGCTTTCAGCAGCAATGGGATCATCTCCTTCACACTGCCTTGGGAGATTCTTGCCTTCACTATGAAAACCTGCTAATATTTGTTTACATCCACTCAAAGTGTTGGAGTACTTGTTTATCCACCACCCTTCAGGTGAGTGGGGTTAAGGGCATACTTTAAAATGCAGTGCATTGTGGCTCCTTGAGAATGAAGAGAAACTTCAAACAAATGAGAAGGATTTGAGTTAACTCTGTTCCTTAAATTCTCTCTTTTCACAATATCTGAGTCAAAATAATACTAACCCTAACTCTTCAAGTTTCTTAGTTTTTGTCTATCAACACTAAGATGGAGCAGTTACAGTCCTCAGAGATGCACAAGTGAGCTAAGGCAGATACTAGAGTTACTTTTGTCCTTCTGTGCCCTTTGTTAATCTGCATGTGCAAATTAAACTGAAATTAAACTCTTAATTTATCACTGTGTTGTGGTGACAGCAGGCAGGATCAGAACACTTAACAAACACGTAACACCACATTAACATCAGAAACAGATTCTTCCCCAGAGAGGAGAGAAGATTTTAAAGAATGTAGAAAGACACCACAGGGCTGTAATCCCTCTTGCTGCACAGAAAACAACTGATTGTTGCTGAAACGCTCAGAGGAGGGGGAGGCAGGACTAATAATCTGCAGAACATATGTAGGATACAGCTTTTCCACTGTCAAGAGTGGAGATGAGAAACTTGAAATAAACAACATTAAGGGACCATAAAAGAGGAAGGGGAAAAAAAACCAAACAAAACCAAACAGACCCAAACAAAAAGAAAATCCAGCGCAAGAAAGAAAAGATACTGTATGATAATACTTCAGTGTGACTGCCCAGAGAAGTAAACTGCTTGAAGGAGCATCCCTCTGGCTGCAGATAGTCACAGAATCATAGAATTGCAGAACGTGAGAGTTTGGAAGGGACCTCCAGAGATCGAGTCCAGCACCCCTGCCTAAGCAGGATTACCTAGGGTAGTCTGCACAGGAACACATCCAGGTGGGTTTTGAAAGTCTCCGGAGGAGACTCCACAACCTCTCTGGGCAGTCTGTTCCAGTGCTCCATCACCCTCACTGTAAAGAAGCATCTCCTTATGTGGAACCTCCTGTGTTCTAGCTTGTAAACATTGTTCCTTGTGCTGTCACCAGGCACCACTAAAAAGAAGCTGGCACCGTCATCTTGACACCCACCCCTCAGATATTTGTAAACATTGATAAGATCCACTCTCAGCCTTCTGACTGAGGAGAGATGTTCAAGTCTCTGCTATAGAGTGCTGCAAACTCTGCCCATGTCCCCATGCTGTCTTGTCATTTTCTGGTTTTGCAGGAGACTGATCCATGTCCTTTCATTGGATACTAGCAGGTATCTCAGGATTGGTGAGATCCAGCTGTGCAGGTACCCTATGGTCCTGATTTAGTAAAGCACTTAAATGTGTGCTTAAGGGATTTGCTGAACTGGATGCTGCACTCTGCTGACTCCTTCCACATGCCTCCTGGCTCCCTGATTGTTTGGCTTTACAAATGCTTTAGGATGCTCCCACCATCAAAACCTGTGTCACTCTCCTCTGAGGCATTAGAGATGATGTCAGCACCCTAGCATTGCCTCAGTAAGTAGGTCTCTTCTATGTTACTTTCTTGAGAGAGTTGAGCTCTCCCCATGCTCACCCCAGCAGGTAGGAGCTGTGGCATGTGGGCACGCATCACATTGTCCTGTCTTGCTGACAGCCCCATAAGTTGTGGGGCTGTCCCAAGCCCTGCCAATGTGTTGCCTGCTGGTGGCACTGGTTACTAGGAGCTGACCTCAGGCTGCGCCGGGGGAAGTTTAGGCTAGAGGTGAGGAGAAAATTCTTCACTGAGAGAGTCATTGGCCACTGGAATGGGCTGCCCAGGGAGGTGGTGGAGTTGCCGTCCCTGGAGCTGTTCAAGACAAGGTTGGACGTGGCACTTGGTGCCATGGTCTAGCCTTGAGCTCTGTGGTAACAGGTTGGACTTGATCTGTGAGGTCTCTTCCAGCCTTGGTGATACTGTGATACTGTGACCACCTATCCTATCAGCTCCAGTGCAGCACTGTCATCCCTTGCCCAGAACAACCTTATGCTACAGACAGTCCTCCATGGGGCTGTGCCTTCTTTCAGCGAAAGTGGCAAAAGGGATGAAAAAAGGCTTTTCCCTTAAACATTATTGCATCTGAGTGGGTGCAATGAGCGAGGCAGGAATGAGATTTCAAAGCCTTTGCAAATATGACATTTTTAAAGGTTACTGGCTTGATGAAGGCCTTAGACACCCCTTGTAAACTCTTAAATTCCTGCTCTTTGAAAGCACATAAGTGATTTAAGACCCGATGTCTGAGATCTTTGGCAGGAGTAAGTTCCAGAGCTCCTAAGTCACTTCTCTTTTAAATAAAGATTTACTCTCTTAGGATCTTTTCAATATGTTACCCACCCTTCTGTGTTCAACTTCAGATGACAAAACCTTCCAAAATGTTTGGATTCCCACAGAGGCTGGGTAAGAGTAGTTTATTTATTCAGTCCTGCTTTGCTTCATCAAAGAGACCCCAACTGAGAGAAGTCAGAGGGCCCCATTCTTTATGTTTTGCCCAGCCGGAGAGCTGCTCCTGCCTGTAGTAGTAATGCTCTGCAGGGAAATGCAAACTTGCCAAGCCTTACTTACCTCAACTCAGCATGTGATGCAGCACACTGATAGATGCGTGGATCTGACGTGCTTTGAGGACCAGTCAAGGGTGATGTATTGCCTGGCAGAAGCAGGACATGTGCCCTTCCTGCGTGGCATGCGATTTGTGTGCCAGATCAGTGCCCTAGCAGGCTCCCTTACCAAGGCACGTGCTGGGGTGCCAGGCCTTGGGAACCACATCCTTCACACATCCACACCTCCTTCCTGCGTGGGAGCAAGGCAAGAGCAGAGCCTGTGACCATGCCAAAGCAAAGAAGGCAAAGTGGAGTTACATTTTATCCACAGGGGCTTATGCTGTGCCCCTCACCAACCCGAAAAACCCACCCAGTATTTCTTTAAAACTGGTATTTCAGACCCCTGTAAAGAAGCTGATAAGGAAAACGGAATTAGGTGTTGTCATGGTGTGTGTTTGATACCATGATAAAGTCATGCCAGCAAAATGAAAGTGATGGCTGGAGCAAGGTACCACGGGGCTTGAAGTTGAGATTGTAACATGAGAGGCTTCTTGTTCAAGTTGCTGCTTCAGATGTCTGGGTTTGGGCTGTTTGGCTTTTCTGCTGAGCTTGCTGCAGGTTGGGGGATCGTTTTATTGCTAGCTTCTGCTGCTGCTTCTGATTTTGCTGTGCTTTTATGTGAAATAGGCTAAGGTAAAATTGTACATTGTATTATTTCCAGTAAACTCCTTATCTTAACCCAGGGATTTTGCCATTACTTTCCCTCCTGATATTTGTGTGAGAGGGTTGCTTCTGAGAACAGACTGTGTTAAATCAGTACGGGAGGATTGTTTTGTTTGGAAGTTTTCCAGTAGGACTGAGGAACTTTGCATGGGCACAGACTCAGGAGTTTGGTTTCTCTGTTAAGATTCGATCTCAGTTTTGGAATTTTGATCGTGTAGTGCTGAGGTGGGGCAGACATACAGAGTTAGGTGCTGCAGCTGGGTGCCATTTCCTTGCACAGTGCTGCCATTCGAATAGCGAGGAGCAGAGAGAAAGCTATGCCTGAAACCACTCTGAAAAGGAACATTTCTGCACATTCACCTGCAAGGGCTTCATTTGAGAAATAAATATTTCTCCCTTAAGAGGCTGTAAAAGAGGGGACCTTCTTAAAAGAAATCCTGGTGATCCAACTGAGCAGAGTGCAAAGTACTCAGCGAAAATAAGAAAGGAATGAAAGTGTTAGCAGAGCCTTGATTATTGGTGATGGAGGGGCATTAGCCAAGTTATAATGGATTGTCAAACCAGGTTTGTGTTTGTATAACTTCCCAAGTTCCTTGCACTGAGTCAACATCCAGCCATCTGTGATGGGAGAGTAGGGAATAACCTTTTCTTTAAAAAAAAACCCCAGTTAAATTTATGTTCCTATTCTAATGGAAGAAATGTTTAAAAGGAAAACATACCTTTCAGAGCAAAGCATTTGTTTTTGTTCTTTACAAGTGCTTGCTTCAGCTCATGTTTGTTACATGGTTTGTAGTTCTTAAATCATGGAGATTTCCCCAGCTAACATAAAAAATAGGTGTGACTGGAAAATTTGTAGCAGGAAAATAAAACTGCCTTCACTCACTTGGACTTCGTTTGACTTGGTGTGATAGTTGTAAACCCTGATTGACTTAAAAGCATATTTCTTTATGAAAGAAGTGCAGCTACGAGAGAAATTTGCCAGGAAGACTTGTAGAAGCTGCAGCAACAAAATTGTGAATAGTGTGTCAAGCTAAGGATGCAGACATTCACAGGTAGTGCTGTTATTGATGAGAGAAACATGAAGCAGTTGAGTATGAAAGCAAGGACAGCTTGGAAAATAAAGATGGATTTTTAATGTAATTTCATTTTCCAGCCTCCTCTTTGTGCATGCAGTTTCAGCCATTTTTTAATGGCTTTGATAGGCACAGCATGTATATCTTTAAAGTGATGGTGATCTCTTGTCAGTGTACTTGTGTGTGAAAATAACTGTGCTGTGGTTTATGCTGCTCTGGGACCTGTGCTGGTTTAAATGAAGGGGTAGACATCAGCTGGCTTGAGATGGCTTTGAGTCAGGCCCTAATTATGCTAATGCAAAGAAGGATGATACATTTGAGAGCAGCTTCTGTGGCATTGTCCTCCACTGCTCCACAAGGGAGCATGGAGCAGCACAATTAGTTTCACATGCAAGGACACTGACAAGAGTACACAAGCGAGAGGAGGAGGCAGGCAGGCACAAACATCAGGATGAAGATTTGGTGTTAGCCCTGACATTTCATTGAGGCTTTTTGAGGGCCAGGGATCTCTGTGGACAACTCTGTGGCACAGCTGGCAGGAACTTTACGCTAAAGATACGTCTACTGGTCTCTGCGGATAGTGTCTTCTTGTGCCTGTTGGTTGTGTACAGTTAACCACAAACACATTTCCTTTAGAGTCATTATGCTACTGGATCCATGTAATTTTGAACAGAAAATCCCACTGGTGACAGAATCCAAATGTTTTGTTTTCCTATCGTGTATGTGGGCTGATTTACTAACTTGCAAAATTCAGAACATCATAATCGGTTTCCGGGTCATTAAAGACACTTGGCAAACTTTTGCTGTACTTTGAGAGTTTTCTTTTTTAAAGTCAAACCAAAGCAAGAGCCTTGACTTTGATTGCTGTGATTCATTTCTTCTGGTTTTAGAAGTTACCTTTATTTTGGTTACACAGAGGAAAAAGAAGACGCTGATGGAACACTGCACTTGCAATACAACAGCAAAAAAGAAGGAAGTGTGAAAAAGAAACATTTGAAGACAAGGTATGTTAGTCATTTAACTCACATTCAACTAAAACTGCTTCATAAGAAATATAGCCTATCTAATTCTGATCCACTAATAGAGCACACTTATTCAGTAAGGGCTAACTTTCTCCTGTGCACAGGGATCTAATCCATTTAAATTCCCATTGAGCACGCAGTGAAGTGTTATGCAGTCTTACTCTTGGCACTGGGTGGATTTTTCCCATCGCAATATTGACTTAACAGACACATGCAAAGGCTGTCCACCTCCCCGTGGCTGTGCCTGTGTGTGTGAGAAGGCAAAGTTGTAAGGACTCACAACATGGATGAGGCGGCTCAAGTCTCTCTGCAGCAAGTCTCCTACAAGAGGTTACATCTGCAGAGACTAATGCCACTCATTGAGGAGGACAGGGACTTTTGCTGGGTAGGTGTAACGACCCAAGGGACTTTGTATTTTCTGATCTCTATGAGGAGTTTGCTGATATGGTATAGGTGATCCTGTTCTGGCAGAGGGGTTGGACTAGATCTTTTGAGGTCCTTTCCAGCCCCTGACATTCTGTGATTCTGTGATCTTGCAGACCTGAAAACACTAAGAAAATACTTGTGAAATTTAAAGAAAAGTGAGCATCTTTGCATGCTTTAGGTGAGGTTTTTGGTGCATGCTTTTGGTAGCTGGTGGGATGTTAGGCTGTGAAATGTTTGAGAGTGGTAACACTCAAGAACAAGCTTGCAGTTCAGATGTATGGATCATACTGATTCAGAAGTAATACTGCTCCCAGGCCTGCTTTTTAACATGCAGTTGCTATAATTGAAAATGTAAAGTTGGTGTTTGTGTATGAGATGTTGAGTCCTGCCCCTACATGTGACATAACACTGGAAAGCAATGATGTAAAAGTGGGGGTGCTTGTGGGCTTCCTGCCATGAAACCCATCAACTGAGAAAAGAAGGGACACATACTTCATATACAAATGCCAGGCTTGTTTTCATTTACCAGAGCTGCTTTGTAAGGCAGTCATTGTATGGGTGGAAATACGAATTGCACAACAGAAAAGGCTATTTATTTTACAGTGACAAATTAACATAAGAGACTTGGTTTAGATGAGGGTCAAACTTACTGTTTGCCTTTCCTCAGCCTTTTCTTGTCATAGAATTAACCAGGTTGGAAGAGACCTCCAAGATCACTCAGCCCAACCTATCACTTGACAATTTAGCATTGTCGATGCTAAAGCAGCTTGTTCTGAAACTTTATCAGCATATGGACTGGAATTATAACTTGTTTTGGCCTATTCTTTTTGTGTTAGGAAGTGTTAATGTTTCCAAAACAGAAAGATTTTTCAGAGTATGGTGGTGCAACAGACTGCCTGTCTTCTGTGGTGCTCTTTATAAATGTGTGAACAGATACTTACAGTGGCTGCACTTATCAAATATCTACCAGTTGGGATGGTTTTTTGCCTACAAGGTTGCTGCGCAGGCATGGCAAGTGTTTAAAGATGATGTTAAGGAAAAGTTGTAACTTGTGCCTTGGATTGTGAAATCAATAGAAAAAAAAAAATCTTTTGGTCAAGTTGTCAGTTCCTGAAGGCATACTTAAGAAAGTGGTTGATGGAAGTTGATTAAAGTTAAAAGGGTTATTTTTTTTTCCATGACAATTTTAGGGGGGTTTCCATGTTCATTACATATCCATTTGATTATTCAGTATGCTCAATGTAGCTTATTGAGGATTTAGTTATCAGTGGTAACACTACATGCAAGAAGACAAAGGAAAATGGAAGGGAGTAAAAATGGCATATGTTTTTGGTCAGAGGGTTCTGTGTTTACATCTAAACACCCATCATAACTGGTCATTTTCCTGACAGAGTATTTTACTGTAGGACTCGTGGACTGCTTACCCTCAGCAATATGCCAATCTTCTAACTGCCCTTAGGCTGTTGTGTTGTGAAAGGTTGTGATATGACTGTGCCTCCTGCTTTGTGGTTTCTCCACGGGGCAATCTAAAATAGCTTTTCCAAACAGTACTTGAAATTTTAGAATGCTCCCTTTTAATTATCGCTGTACTTCGGAGCCGATAGTCATCTGTCTCCTTAGTAAATCTCTGTCCTCCTTCTGTTATTGATAAATCATAGGATCAGCTAGGTTGGAAGAGACCTCCAAGATCATCCAGTCCAACCCACCACCCAGCCCTGTCCAGTCATCTAGACCATGGCACTAAGTGCCTCATCCAGACTTTTCTTGAACACCTCCAGGGATAGTGACTCCACCACCTCCCTGGGCAGCCCATTCCAATGGCAAATCACTCTCTCTGGGAAGAACTTCCTGCTAACATCCAGCCTATACTTCCCCCTGCACAACTTGAGACTGTGTCCCCTTGTTCTAATGATCAGTGTCTGGCATAGAAGTAAACCTTAACTGCTACCTGGGCTTTAGACTTTATCATTAAGCTATGGAAAAAAAAAAAAAAAAGAGGGATGCTTTGGAGAGGGAGCAAAAAGTAAGGAATAGAAAATGCTTTTGATTTTGATATTACCTATGTTATGTGGCAGTATTAACATATTTCTATGGTTTGCTCTACAGTGAAAATGTAATCTCTCTTAAGTAGGCCAATATTCTGGAGTTATGGAAAGTCAAAACCTATTAGAAATAAAATCTGCAGCAAGCAGCCTGACAGCAAATTGTACTGATGATGACAAGACATCTAGTTTTCCTTCCCTGAAAGCTAACCAGTGCAAAGTGATAGGCTATTTTAACCACCAGAGGCTCATCTAATGATTGATTTGTCATAAAATTATCCATATTTTCAGTTCAGGCTGTACCTTGCTCTGGAACAGATTTTCATGTAGATGAGTCTCATTGACTAGAGGTACTTACATCCAGATCCATTAGTTCTTTAGTGCTCAGCATCTTTCTCTCTGATTTGTAAGCTTCTGTCTTGGTTCTAATGTAAATTCCCAGAGACTCAAATAAATTTGATAGAACCAATAACAATTTTATAGAGTGCCCTTCCCTCTTCCCCCTTCTTTCCCAAAAGAAAGGAATTAGATGTAGAGAGAGGAAAAGGTAAGCACATTCAAATAAATAAATCTCACTCAATTTGGAAGTTAAAAAGAAAAGTTTAACAGTAAATTAAAAAGGTATCTGAGGTAGGGAAGTTACAAAGGTATAGGGAAGGGAAAACAAATACAAAATGTGTAAATACAACCTGATTTTGATGGTGAAGGCTTTGCCTCGTGGGTGATGGCCACATGGTAAGAACCAGGAACAGAATGGTGATGCTGGTAAGCAGGGAGCATAGAGAGAGAAAACAGGAAGTCCTCCTGCTTTTATGTCTCTTTAGACAGAAAGAGGGCATGGGCTAACCATCACCTGGTGGTGTTCAGACCCACCCCTGGGGAGGAGTCAAGACCACCTGGAGTTGGGTTCAAGGTCACTCCCCCTGGAGGGTTAACCCTGTACAGCTCCTAGCACTGGGAGCAGAAAAAGGAAATCTGTCTTAGAGACTTAAGTTCCTTATCAAATGAATAAGCAAAAAATCAAAGTATAAGAACAAGTTAAATTGTTGTGAAATCTTGTCCATAAATGCCAGTAATAAAAATGGCATAGAATGACAAAGAACTATAAGTACAAGATCCATAGTAGAGAGAAAACAGAGATACTTCTTAGACACGTCCAAAAAGCTTAGATTTTGGAACAGATTTTGTTGGGAATTGGCCAAGTTGCTGCCACTGAAGTCTTTCAAGAAGACATTAGACAGAATCTCTAGGAAGTAAAGTCTGGGCACATTAGACCTCGATTCACAGCAAGGCAGCACATACTTGGTGAGGTGAAACGGTAGAGAAGTTGTGCTGGAAAATATTTCAGAAGATTAAGTTCTTTGGTGCAGCTATGGACACATTGACACCATGGTAGCAGTAAGGATGGGATCTAGCCATTTTATAAACGCGCTAGTATTAGAAAAGCGTGATTAATTCAAAATAATTGTGATCTATATTAAACCAGACTGTGGTGTTTGTATTTCTTCTGAGCTGAAAGACTAGTATCTGCTGTGTACCCATCATCTAGGGCTAGTATGAGCTTTGCTGTACCTAGCAGTGTGACTTTCGGTGTGTAAACAAAAAATATTAAGATGCAGTAAAAAAAACTACCAGACTTATGTCTACAAAAATATAATTGCAGACTAGACTGTTGTGCTAGTTTGAGGCTAACTGGAACATTTTAATGAGAAAAATTAGATAATAGGCTGTGAGGAGGAAACAATGGTGATGTCTACTTCACTCATAGGCTTGCTGAGATGTATAAAAGCAAGGACACAAACATAGATAAGACAGAGTCTCTTTCTGTCAGAGTCGGTGTCTGTGTTTTCTCCTTGGGCTTCTGCTGTGTAACCCAACTAATCGTTCTACCTCTAACACCCCTTGCTGATCCTTGCAACTCACCTTGCATGTAAGGGGGACAGGATAAGGTAGAGGGGTGGAAAGAAGGTGGAAGGGTGTACAGGGTTAACTCTCCAGGGGGAGTGGTCTTGAACCTGACCCGAGGTGGTCTTGGCCCCTCCCCAGGGGTGGGCCTGAACACTACCAGGTGATGGTTAGCCCACTCCCCCTTCCTGTCTAAAGGTCTATAAAAGCAGGGGCCCTTCCTGTTCTCTTTCTCCCCACCTCCCTGCTTACCAGCGTCACCATCTTGTTCCTGGTTGTCTTGGTTTTACCACGTGGCCATCACCTATGAGGCGGAGAAAGCCTTCACCATCAAAATCAGGTTGTATTTACACATTTTGTGTTTGTTATACCTTTGTAACTTCCTTACCTCGGATACCTTTTTATTTATTGTTAAACTTTTTTTTAACTTCCAAATTGAGTGAGATTTATTTATTTGGGTGTGTTTACCTTCTTCTCTCTCTACATCTAATTCCTTTCTTTTGAGAAAGAAGGGGGAAGAGGGAAGGGCACTCTATAAATTGTTATTTGGTTCTATCAAATTTATTTGAGTCTCTGGGAATTTAAATTAGAACCAAGACAAAGGGTGGTTGGAAGCCCCTCCTGGGGACTCTGATTTCTGGAAGGGTGTTGTGTTTCTGTATTACTTTTAACTTGTCCATTTCTGTACATACAAATACATATATATATGTGTGTAATATATTGTGAATATCTGCTTGTATATTGTGCTAAGCTGTAAATATAGCTTCATTCCTTAACTTCCAGCCAGCTGAGTCTAGTCTGGGTGATTTCATAAGAGTGGGAGAGGGGGGGTGGGTAACTCCCAAACCATCACAACTGTCCTCAGCTAGCTGCTTATGAACAAAATGTCACATTGCTGTTATGAAGGGGCTAGTTGAGATCTGAGTTTGGGGTGAAATGCAATGAGGCCGATTCAAAAGTTATTAAATAATTGATTAATATATACAAAGCTAATTCCCCCCAAACTTATTTACAACTATCCACACAAGACCTTGGATGTGGTTAGCAGAACTATTTTACAGAATGTCTCTATACAATGGGATTTTGAAAAGGGTTTTAGAAATGTCTTGGATGGAAAGTCGTGCAGCTTTATTCACCGCTTGTGAGGTTAACCAAATTCCTTTAGCAACTTAAATAGAGAGAGTCAGAATACTCACTAGTCCTCAGTCTTAATGTCTGTGGCCCAAAATGTAGACAGGAAAATATTCAGTAGAATTTCTGTGGTGAATTCCACGTGGGCTGCGATGTGGCTCGGCTGCTGGCACGGCAGGCTGAGGTGGTGGGCGAGCGAGGAATGAACGAAGGAACAAGCATGCAAGCAGCTTGTTCACCTGTTTACCCCCTTTTATAGGGCAGTGGCTGAGGCTAATGGTCTCTTTGGCCACAATATCACCCAATCACCTTTGGCAATCACCCAAATATACTCAAAAAAGGAAGACCCCATAGGCTGTTCTACTCCAAAAATGGGGGGTGCGTATGCCTTGCATGCAACGGGGGCATGGGTCTTATGAAACCCCTCTTATGCAACCAGACTAAACCAGACTAGGTTGTCTGGGTTTCTTTTGTCCTGTTTTCCCGCCTCTGGCTGCAATGCAGACAGGCAGGTAAACATGTCCGGACAAGACAGGACATGCTCAAGCCCATTTTGTGACCTTTGGGACTCCCCACCACAGTTACATCACTTTTGAATTTAGTGTATTTATTTTTTGGCTGCACACTTCAGACGAGTTACACAGGTACTCCAGATTTAGCATATTCATCACTGAGGTCTTATTATCACTTTAAATTACGTCGCAGTTAGGCCAGATCCAGATCATTTGGTTTTCGTAGCATGGGTCACATTTTAGTACAATGTCTTTTGTCTATCTCCTCTTCTTAGGTTGTGATTCTGAAACACTCTTGTAGTGTGGATAGTCATTAGGTACATGAGAAAGTAAAGGTAAAAAACTCTGGGCAGTTTTAGCTTCATAACCATGTGATAGCTGGGACTAGCTATTAGCTAGGGACTAGCTAGTTCTCTACCACAGGCCACGCTTTAGAACATCTGTCAATATTGTTTTATTGTATTTAATTTTTGAGTGATATGTTTGTGTTCATTATTTGCTATTTCTGTGAACTCTGCCTTCCTTGAGTACTATCTCACTTTCCATCTCTGTTTTCCTCTGTGATGCCATGACCAAAGCTAGAAAGCAGTGTGAATGGTAGTTCCCTCCAAATCTCAAGTTACTGTCAGTATATGTGAATCCAGGGGCAAGAAGAAAGGGACCACAGTTCAGTGTAGGCTTTTCCAAGCAAGAAATTGGAAGAAGGCTTGGTCAAGAATTGTTCACTGGACCTGCTTTTTGAAGAAGAACAAAGATTGATTTGGATATACTCCTGTGTTGTCTGGTGACTTGCTGCAGTTAGGTTGCCTCACAACCCTGTTGATGTCTCTGAGTGATAGCTGGAGCTGTACTTCTGCCTGTACTGCAGTCCTGCCTTCCCCCCAAAGAGAGGTGTTGGCTAAAGGGGACGTGGCACACCATTAGAGGAGAAGTCTTCAGGGCATCCTTCCTCTGAGAGACCTCAGCCTGGCTACAGCTATAATGTGCAGCTCCAGGGAATTTCTGAAAGTGGATAGGGACCTCTTCCGTACAGTTTACTCCAGTGGATTTCTCTCTGTTTCAAAGAAAGCTATCAAATAGAAGACTCCCTTCATGAACACTTAGACCCCTTTTCATATTCTAGTCAGGTAAGCCTAGCTAGAAAACATTTTCATAGGCCAGTTTAGCCCTTGGGGTTTGTATTTTCATGTATTACTTGTTTTTCCTAATACAGAGGTGCTGCCTGCCTGTTTGCAATCAGAAAGACTCTTTGAAGACAACTCAATGGATTAAAATAACCAAGGTTATTCTGTTTGATCATTAAGATTGTATGAATCATGATATAAAGGTGCACATTACCAGATTGCAACAGGAATTGAGTATGCGCTGCCAGATGTATTAGTGCATTTGTATTAACATGCACTTAATTGTTTGGCTTAGGGAAGAGTGGCTGAATATGAGCCAACAGTGTGCCCAGGTGGTCAAGAGGACCAACAGCGTCTTGGCCTGTGTCAGGAATGATGTGGCCAGCAAGACTAGAGGTGATTGTTCCCCTGTACATGGCACTGGTGAGACCACATCTCAATTAGTGGCTTTAGTTTTGGGCCGCCTTACTACAGGAAAGATATCAAGGTGCTGGAGTGGGTCCAGAGAAGGGCACCAAAGCTGGTAAAAAGTCTACAGAACAAGCCCTGTGAGGAGTGGCTGAAAATGAGAAAAGGAGGCTGAAGTTGTAGCATGGTGGGTTTTGGTCTCTTCTCCCAAGTAACAAGTGACAGGATGAGTGGAAACAGGCTCTAGTTGCACCAGAGGAGATTTATGTTGCATACTGGGAAAATATTTCCCACTGAAAAGGTTGTCAAGGCCTGGAACAGGATGCCAGGAAAGTGGTTGAATCATCATCCCTGAGGTATTTAAAAGACACGTAGATGTGGCGCTCAGCGACATAGGTTAGCTGCAGGCTTGGCAGTGTTACGTTAAAGGATGGACTTGATGATCCTAAAGGTCTTTTCCAGCCTAAACGATTCCATGATGCTATGATTTACAACAAGTTATTCTGACAGATATGTTATGGGACTAGGTGGATGGTTCATCTGGCCTCAGAGGGCATTTCTTATGTCCATATGTTGTTAGAGGCCTCAGAAGCTCAGGAGCACCAAGGATGTCCCAATGTAAAGGTCTGCTGCCAGCTCTGCTTAAGCATGCATCTCCTGGGAACAGCATGGTGCCAGTGCCAGGTTAGGTAGTTTTCATGGGAATTTAGTTCACAGACATATCTTTTAGTTTCACTATAAAATATAATGGGCACTGTCTAAAAATACACTGTTTTGATCAACGTGTTACAAGAGGTTGTCACGGGGAAGCTCTGCTCTCTCAGTCTTTCGTAAAATTCTTGTTGATGCTAAAAGCAAAGGTTTCCTCAGGAGGGTGAAAAGCAAGAGGGGAAAAACATTTCAGCTGTTCTTTAATGCAATTTGATATGTGGAAATTAGGAGAGGAGATAGCATCATGTGGCACATGGTTTTTAGAAGGCTGAACCCACTGTGGAAATCTCTTTCAGTACTAACGTGGAGACATGAATCTCATCGCTCCAATGGTTGCTCACCAGCTCTGACAAAAATTGCATAGAAATTGTTTCCAGGTTCAAATTAGACAAAACAATGTGCACTTTGTGACAACACTGGACCTCAGTTTTATGGCAAAACCCTCCAGTTTCTTTGGCAGTGCAAAGCACGGCTCTGCAGTGCACTGAAAGCTTTGTGGCAGCTTCATAAACATTCCCTAACTCTGGAATATACTGAGTAGTGAGTTATTTGATTACCCATATTAAGTGTATTGAAATTGTTCCTTGTGCATTGCTTAAGTGAGGCTTCATTTGGGCTTTTGGCATGGTGAAGGTGGAAGGAGCTTGAGACAGAGAAGGGAGGATCTTCCTTACGCTTTCAAGCCATGACTTGGAAGAGGGTTTTGGGGATTTAATGAATAGCTGCCTATGACTTTCCCTGTGAGAAACATAAAATAATCATTAAACCCTCCCTACTTTTCTTATGTTTTCTGTATGTACTTGTTTAGTCTGCTGAGCAATGTATGGGCTTTGGCTATACTGGTTGTGGGAAGTGTTTGATATGCTGTGGGTGAGCTAGAAAATGAGGGAGTGCTCTGCAGAAAGACAGAGTTTGACTCGGGTACTCCAGCCCTAGACAGGGCTATTGGGCTTGAATAGAACTTTTCTAGGGACACTGAAGCACATAAGGTAAGATAGTCATTGTAACTGTTTCTGATCAGTCTTTGCTGAAATAGATACTGCAGATAACAAATACACCGGAAGCTGAAATTGCCCATAGATGATTACCACTGTATCACAGAATGCAATGCCAGGGCAAAGAACCTTCACATCTGAGTAATTTTAAGTGTCAGAACCTTCCTGCCACATAACACAATGCCATCAATGGCTTCGACGGAACCCTTTAAAGGCATGCTTTGAGATCTGTCCTTTCAAAAATTAATATACTTTCTTGCCCTGATTAGAAATGGGGTCAGAAAAAAAACCCTTCTGTTCATCTCTCTGAAGGAAGGAGAGAATGAAGATAAAGAATACTTTGCCTTTTTTTTTTTTTTTTCAAATGAGGCTCTATTTTGTAAGGTGGACTATGGGGATAAAAGTAGTCAGTAGTAGCTGCAGAAGTGCAAATGAATGTGTTTGTGGTGGAAGAGTGACTGGACAATATCCATCTTCTAACAGTCCAAGATCTGGCTGAGGAAATTGCAAACTTGGTTAAAAGGGATTTTAATAATCCATGAACTCAAAGGTAACATTTTATGATTTGTAGATAATGCCTTTAACACCCTCTGTTGAAGGAAGGAAAACGTAATCCGGGCAGCTGATTAGTGTTACCTCACTAGCAAAAAAAGGGTTTGAGACAATAGAGAACAGAGATAGAAAGGTATGTAGAAAATGGAAAAAATAAAAGCAACAGGTTCAAAGGTGAATTGTATCAGGTTAACTGATACTTCTCTTTGACAAGAAATTCCTCTTCAAAGGAAGTGAAATGTAGAGATCTAATCTAGCAGGGCTTCAGTGCCACTGAACTGTGCAAGAGACTGCAATAACCTGAAGAAGATGAGGATTTGTAGGCAGACTGTCAAGTAGTAAGGAGTAAGTTAAAGAGGAGGCCACAGAGCTGCTGCCTGAAAGGGCAAGGGTTGAACCAGAGGAAGAAAGATGTGGCATTCTTTCTACACCATCTGGAAAGCATTGCTGTTTAATCATGCCATTGATAACGTGGTCACCAGAAGTCACAGCGTGCTAAAATCACAGGCAGAGAAAAACAGTTGGGAATCGTTGTCTGTTGAGGGAAGGATGGAAATATCATCCCGAGGAAAACAGATGAACTTTTTGTATGTCATGGCAGAGATGGGACAAAATATAGCATCACAAAAGGCAAGGTGAAGGAAATGAAGACTTCAGTACAAATTTCTTTGATGAGCTGTCCTAATGTAACCTCCTACACTGTGCGAAGATAGCTTGCATTATTAACCAGTCATTAATTAGGTGATTCTAAGCTATATTTAACATTTAACATAGCATGTCAATCAAGCTCTAGGTCAAGATTACATGTTTGATAAAGGCACTCTAGGTGTGGATCAGGCAGTGTGTTCTGGGAGATGCCTGCTTTTTCTACTGCAGAAGTCACAAGCACAGACGAGAAGAGCAGCAAAGCAGAAAGAGCATGGTTAGTAGAGATGAAGAATATTTCCCTCAAGAAACAGGATTTTTTTTTTCTTTGTAGTGGGAGCGCTGCTTGACCCAAACTTTTCCATTTGGGGAAAAAAAAAAAGAGAGGATTTTTCAAAAATATTTAAGAAATTTTGGAAAAAACAAATCAGTATTTGGGAGTGTTTTGATTGGCAAGAATTCTTTAGCTGTTCTGCAGCTTGCTAAAAAGACTGACTTTTTGGAAGTTAAAATTTCCAGATGTTTGGAAGGAAGTTTCATAAAAAAAGAGGTAAAAATATTTAAATNGTGGGAGCGCTGCTTGACCCAAACTTTTCCATTTGGGGAAAAAAAAAAAGAGAGGATTTTTCAAAAATATTTAAGAAATTTTGGAAAAAACAAATCAGTATTTGGGAGTGTTTTGATTGGCAAGAATTCTTTAGCTGTTCTGCAGCTTGCTAAAAAGACTGACTTTTTGGAAGTTAAAATTTCCAGATGTTTGGAAGGAAGTTTCATAAAAAAGTGGTAAAAATATTTAAATATTAAAAAAAAAAAAAGATACAATCATCTAATGTGTATGCATACATGCTGCATCTACACTGCTTACTTAATACTTTTTAAAGCTGTAGAGAGCAATGATAAGGTATTGTATGTTCTCACTTCTGTGGTCTCAGCTCTAGCATAGGATGTCGTTAGAAGGCACTCATTATAAATGGTTGCTCAGGATGTATTTTCACATCAGCTTCTCTCTCTCTGGTGTTCTGCTCTAGATTGTCGAGACCTACTTTGTAGTGACCACCACAAGTTAGTGCTGGGCTGGGGAATGTATTTCCAGAAGTGATTATAGTTTGCTGCACTTGAGGAGTTGAGAGTGGTATAGGTTTATGTGCAGTTGCGTTCAGAACGTAGCAACAGGGAGAGAGGAGGTGTAGGACTTGTTTTTCTTGTAATCACCAATGAGTCACTTAGAGAAAGTTTTTTACCTCTAATTAAACTCATGACTCCAAATTAATGTATCAGCCCATGTGGTATGCATTTCAGAAGTTCCAGTCAGCCAGCTCATACTGCCTTTGGAAGTAGACACACAAGTTTCAAAAGCCAGATTTAGATGTTGAACATCTCACATCTGACATTGACAAAAAACTGTTACTGTCTATCTTGCTTTAGTTTCTTTTTAATATGAGATCTCAAGTTGCAAACCAAGATTATCTTCATGTTTTCCTTTGCCTTTTTCAAGGAAAAATTCTTGCTGGCTTCTAATCAGTAGAACTTTGGACAGAGCAAGAGCTGAGAATAGAATGATTAAGCCTTGTTCAAAACCTTACTTGAGTCTTCATGACTTCCAGAACTCAGTTCTGAAGTCTCTCAGATGCACCTCCAGCACCAGGAATTAATCATCTGCTGACACAGAGAGAGTAAAAAAACCATTAGTTTTATAGGAGCCTTTCCCTCTTGAAATTCCGTTGCTGGTTGACTCTTTCTGAGATGATGTCGAAATTGAGAATAAATTCAGTTTCAACATTTTCATATTCTTCACAGTTGTTGCCAGGAAAGTGCTCATCTTATGCAATAGTGGCCTGGACTCCATTCAGCATTTGCTGTGGTTGTCACGGCACTGTAATGATCCTCCAGCTAGATGATCCTCGAGGTCCCTTCCAGCTCTGCATAGGGCTCAAAGTTCAAAAGCAGTTTCTGAACAGCATTCTCAGAAACCCTTTTTCATGGCACTTGACCTGATGGACAGGGTGGCTGTATGTACAAAATATATACAGCAGCACACTTATCTCTGAGCTGCCCAGTCCAGGTGCTGGAAGCAGCCTCACAAGTTATGAAACCCAGCCAGCAAGCAGGTAAGGGAGCCTGAGCTGTATCCTACTTCAACATGGGCCTGAGATGGAGCACTCAGTGGAAGCTTGCACATGTGCCTGCACAATGCAGCTTTCCTGCTCGCGTTCTCGGTGCTCTCACTGGTCCTGATGCAAATGCAGACTCTGTACCTGCACAGCTCCTGTGAGACGTAGATACCAAAGTATAGGCACGTTTTTCACGTGTCATACCAAAGTATAGGCACGTTTTTCACTTGTCCTTTTCTCTTATTTATCTATTTATTTACGTTTTTATTGAAATGCTCTGCCATCCGTAAGGTGCACATAATAATTCACCTTTTGCTCTCCAGTTTTTATGGAAGGCTGCTTTGTAAGCCTTTTCAAGAAGCTGCAGTGGTTTATTCACCTTTTTCTTCCTGTATTGGCCATCTATGTTAGTGACTTTTCATTCCAGAAGGAGGTGATGTTGTCTAATAGCTGGAACATTATGGCTTTGTTGGTTGTTTATGGCCCCACTCCGTTACTGCCCATATGACCTACAGAACGGAGGCTAAGCTATTTCTGTATCATTTTACTGGCTGTGAAAGAAGATTAAAACCACCAACCTCGTGGGATGTTGTAAAGCTTTAATGGCTCAAAAGTACTTTGAAATGATCACATAGAGGATAGCAAATAAGTGCCTCAGCAGTTACTAGGATTTGCTAATTCTCTTAGGTAGGTAGAGTGTGTTAGTCTGGAGAAACAGGAATAGTTCATACAAACATGGAAACCCCTCCAAGATGGAAAGAAACAGTGTTTACATGACACAGAAAGAGAATGACTCAGTAATTAGGTATTGGAAGGGAGCATTTGATAGGGAAAGTGGATGAATTTAAAGGTCAGTCTTGGTTACAAAATGATGTCCAAATTACTGAATGCGTTACCAATTTTTCTGTTATTTCAGCCCTATGAGGCAAAACACTCCAAATTAGTCAGGCAGCAGATTCTTCTTTCAAGAAATTCAAGTGATCCAAAGCAAAATCACTTCTCTCTGACCTGAAGGTTACTGTGTAGAGATTCTGATGAGAATGAAACTTGATCTTTTCTTTGTCTTCAAAGTTGTAGAATTGTGATACTCAAAGGAATCAGTACTTAGTGATTTATGGCTCCTCTGCTTTGTTTCAAGAAATGTTAAACGTCTTTATTAAATATGTCAGCTATCATGTTATCCAAGTTTGGCTGCTGATTGCAACATGCTCACCCTTGATTCCCTAGAAGAGCAGTACTTTTATGTAACTTCCTACACTGCTATCGGCTTCGCAGTGCTATACATCATTTGTATAATTGCAAGTTTTTCCAGTTGTCTGGGCAATTTTACCATCTGAGGGATATTAGCCTGCTTTGTAGCTTGCAGATCCTTCTGAATCATTTCCTATGTTAATAAAACCTTTTATTTTCTTTTGTTTAAAAAGGCCCCCAAACCTGATTTAAACTAACCTCAGCACATGGTATGTGCTTCTCTTCTGAAGGGTCCCACACAGCCCTTGACTGCATTTCCATTAACACCAAGAAAAATTCCTTTTCTGCTTGAAAGGGAGTAAGTGATAAAGTGCTAAAGTGCTGTTGGGGTGTGGGTGATAGCATCAAGCTGCGCATTATTTTTTAACAGATAACGCTGAAACCACAAAAAGAAAAAGAAACTAAAAGGCAGCCCAAAATGATTTGTTTAAGCAAATGACAAGACATGAAGTCAGGAGTCAGGCAGGTCTGTGCTCTGTTCTGCCTTTTGCCTGTAAATAATGTTCCACATCGAGTCAACAGTTTTGCTGAGAAGCAAAACAGCATATTTCTTTGCAGACAGTGAGTGAAGCTGTAAGTTACTTGGTTGCCTCAAAGTGCAAAGTTTTTAAGCATTATCTTTGTGAGCTTTAATTTATAATGCAAAGGTTAAAAGATTTTCTGCTTGATCGTCTAATTTCCGTTCTATTGCTTTTCAATTTGCATTTGGCTGCTAAAGCAGAATTGGCTGGTTTTAGAAGCTCTGGGTGAACACAGAACAGTACCAGGACAGTGCTACACTACTGAATCACAATTTTGGTGTTCCAGGATGGTTCATTTAATTCTCATTATGAGAAAATGACAAATTACCCAGGAGGCATGGAAGTGAAAAACATCCCCCAGTTCCTTCATCTCATGGAAACATGTTTCTGCATGCATAGTAGGTATAACGTTCTGTAAGAAGGTAAAAAGTGATGTAATAAGGGAGATGAGCTAAAGCCTCAGTGTTCTCTCAGTGCTCTGAGTGTCTAAGGGTGTTGTGCAGCATCACAGCTTGATCCTTCACAGCTGATTTTTACAGATTCCTCCCCAAATGCAAATCCTACTGGTTAGAAAATTGAAGTCTAAAAAGTCTGCTTTATTTTGCTTGCTCTGAACAGGGGCTCTCTTACTTTTTATAAGTGTGATGGCCTCTCATCACAAGATGGTAAAACCTGTGGTTGTATGTTTAAAAAAAAGTTGCAGTAATGTAAAAACCCAAAAGGTAATGAGCCCTGTGAAAAATAAAATATGAAACCAACAGATTAATGTGAGTCTCCTTTTGTTTAATTGAGAAAAACAGAAGATGCTGCGGGAGGAGGATTAGATTTTAATAGCAGTTTTCACAAATTTTCAGTCCTTTTCAGTATGTGCTTTTATCCCATTGGAAAAGCCCTTGGGATATAGGTGTTCTGTTGAACAATTAAGCACATTCTTAACTGCTGAGTTAAATCAGAGTATTTGCAGGCTGGGTACAATGAAGCGTGCCTCAGATCCAAGGCTATGTAAGTCGGAGAGTTCTAATTTAAAGTATCAGAATTTAGGGTGCAACATATTACAATTCTTCTGAAAACAAAAAGATATGCAAAGAACAGGTGAAAAAGCCAGTGTGGCTTCACAAGGAACTGCTCAAAAAAAAAAAAAAAGATGAGGTTAACAAATTCTGGAGTGGAAATTCTGTTCTGGAATGGAAAACAGAGGGGGCAGCTACACAAGAATATTCTCTAAGTTACTACTAGCAGGAAAAAAAATGAGTTATAAGCCATGATGACTTAAAGTTAAGCAAGGTAAAACAGTTCAAGGATGAGGAGGCACATTTTTTTTTAGTGAAATCATGAGCAAATGTGAAATAGTCTGAGAGCCACTGAGAGAAGAGTAGGTGAAAATCAAATCCCCCCCCAATGCAGATACTCAAGTTCCTTTTCAAACTATGTTAGCAGCACACAGGGTTTTCAGGTCTTAATTATGTCTGGTAAAGTATCTACTGCGTAAAACAGAATAAAGATGTCTCAAAGCTAAGAATGGTTAAAAATGAGCAGACGGAAGTATGCGGATCTGACAGTGTCCAAAGAAGCAGGCAATGGAGAAAACCATAGGTTAAAACAAAAAAGACGTGAAAGGTTGTGCTATCCTCTCTAAGCTAGGGACTCATGAAAATTTCATCCAAAGAATGTTACTCCTGCCAAAGCTTGTACAGCTTTGCAAGACAACTCTTCTTCCTAGCCTGGCTATGGCTACAGAATGAGTTGCAAGCCATCATGGAGAAGTCATTTTGGTGACTATTTTGAACATGTCTGTGGACCACTTGCATTAACATTTATGGCATTCACAACAGTGAACTCTTCTGGAGTGTTCCTGGGATCCCACGCTGAATTTCCACCTAGCTGTCTAGTTGTCTGCCATCTCTCTTATGACCATCAGTCAGAGGGCATCTCCAAGATGAAAGAAAATGTACATGGGGAACATCTGGAAGAGCATTTGTATCCTATGCCACCAGAACAACAGTGAAACATAGCCTCTGTATGTATCATATGCTCATTGCTTCAATAGAAATACTTATCCTGACTTTTTTTCTCTTGTCTTCTTTAAGTACTCAGCCATGTCAGCACACAGGCATCCACCACATGCATACACTGGAACTGGAAACTCTTGCGCAAGAGGCAACCTTGCACAACCTTGTGGGCTAAAAGGGAGGCGAGTGAGACCAGGAGTGACTCAAAGAGAGTGTGAAGAAGGCTGTGCTGGATAGGAAGATGCGGGGAGTGGGGACTGAGTGTCCAGTTCAGACTGGGTTGAGAGTCATGCCCATGTTCTCCAGGACGCTTAGTTTTGCATCCAGCAGGTGAGCACTGCTGGGTAGCTAGCCAAGGAGATAGAAGAGACAGATCTGGATGAAAACAAGCTGAAGAACAGCAGGTTGAGTCAGGGCTGGGAGAAAGGCCCACAACTCCCCTGATGATCTGCAAAACAACGACATTTTAGAGCTCTCTACTTCTCCACTGCCAGCAAATGCCTGGGGCGATCCCTGGCAATCAGCCTGTCCCTGTACTGTAGAGCTATGTCAGCCTGCATATACTCCGGCTCGCTTCTCCTTGCTCAAGTGCGGAAGCCTGGCAATGCTGTAGACAGGGAAGATCAAGATGTTTGCTATCACTGCTCATTAGGTAGTGCCATCTGCCCTGTGTGTTGAGACAAAGTGTACTGTATGGCAATCTTACTCAGGACCCAACTGTTTCTGGAAGATTTACTCACAGGAGCTAAAATTAAACAGTGTGGATGATTTTCATCCTGGTTTTTCCAGGCAGTGTTTTTAGGGAAGCCTTAGTAACACATTTTGAACAGAAACTTCTGTGTATATTTTCCTGTCTTTACTTCCTGTCCACCCTTTTCCTGCAGGCTACTTGTCCATAAATACTTCCTTATGGACTTTCCTCTTCCAGCTGTGCCCCACTTTGTTGAAACCTTCTGGATTCCTCCTTCTCAGCACCTAAGTATAGCAAGAAGCAGCAGAAGGGCAAAGAAGAGCAGGCTCTGGAGATCAGTGCAGTTACATGACCATGTTGCATGTCGGCTGTGCCCAGCACAGGCATCATCACTGAGCAAGCACTAGGTGAAGCTGGGGCAGGGCATTCCCCAGCATCTGCAAGCTGTCCTTACATCTAATAGAGTGATTTTTTTTATTTTTTTTTAATGAGCAAAACCAGTGCAAACCATGTATCATTAAATAATCACTTGTGCTTGCTTCACTGCAGCAAAAGCAACATACCATATGGGTCATATTTATTTATAGTGTGACTTCTGCTGCACTTTCATGAGTAGAGGCACCAGGGATGATAGCTTTTGTACTGATACGTCAATATAGTGTGAAGCTGGAAAAGATTGATACACTTTGTGTTGTGTAGCTTATATATCTCTCAGATATGAATAAATATTTCAGCTGTAGATATGTCAACTTCAGTAAATAGGGTTCCGTGTTAAAGTGCCAGTAAATGAGTATATGTCATGTGCAGTCTGCTCTTACCATGTAACAGAGCAGGGATGCCTATGAATGTCTGAAGAGCCAGGTAGGGCCAGGTATATAAATTCAGTCTCTGCTCCATCATGTTCCATGACTCATGCTGCTTCCCTGGCCTTTTGTTCCAGCATCACCACTTAGCCCTTGTAGGTAAGCAAATGGCAGAAAATTGATTTAAGAAGTCTTAGAAATTCATAGATCTGCAGGCTCACCATTGGTGAGTGGTGCGTGTGGCATGTCGGTGGGGACAGCAGCTCTCAGCCACTGCTTTGGTCTCACCCTGCGTCGCGCGCAGGGGCAGGCGTGTTCAGCTTGCGACCCATTACTAGGCAATAAATGGCCTCTGCTTCTCTGCTGCAGCACTCAGTCATCTGTGCAGTGCAGTTCCTGGAACACATCAAATATAACCTTAGGTTTTGTGTGTTGCTGAGAGGTTTATGAGGCCATCTGTCTTGAAGCGATGACCTGGTATGAAGTGTTTTCTCAAAAAATTAGGCAGTATTTCCATAAATACAACTTCTGGTATGAATTTCTGAGTTCTGCTATTTATCTCTTCCAGTGAGTAATGGGAATAGTTTGATCTCTTGTAAGTGGCACTAAGGAAAATTTCAGTGTCATGAAACTGGACGAAAAAATGAGTTTGTTTCAGTGTGCACAGTGAAAAGTGCTGTTAGCTGGGGTTTACAATCTGCAGGTTGTAAGTTGAGGCTTTTAGTAGTGCGTTTATATGTTGGCTGTCTCTATCTCCGGCAGCCGAAGCATCTTATCAACGCTGATCTCCTTCACCTAATTCCTTAGTTCACTTTGATCTGTCCAGGATATCTCTGGACTCTTCCATTGTTACCATATCTAAAGGACTTTAGAAGTCTAACATGGAATTGATTAAATAATTCCTGAGAGGCAGAGAAGTCCAGTTTTCCCAATGACAATTAAGGAACTGAGAAATTTATTTGGAAATAAGTGGGATTCAGGTGCTAAATAGTTTCTAGAGTTGTTCTGAGAGGTTTTATACTATTTGGACTGGCCAATATGCATATTGAAAAGCACTGCAAGATGCCTGTGTGAGACTGTTAAGCACCAATGCATTTTGAAATCTGATACTAGGAAAGTCATCTAAGGGCCAAGGTTCAGTGCTGCAAACATTATTCCATCTTGTGTTTTAACAATTCAGCAGACATTGTAATTATATCTGTATTTTCATGTTAGGCTTTTTTAGCTCATAGAATCAACCAGGTTGGAAGAGACCTCCAAGATCATCCAGTCTAACCTATCACCCAGCCCTATCCATTCAATTAGACCATGGCATTAAGTGCCCCATCCAGTCTTTTCCTGAACACCTCCAGGGATGGTGACTCCACCACCTCCCTGGGCAGCCCATTCCAATGCCAATCACTCTCTCTGGGAAGAACTTCCTCCTAACATCCACCCTATACTTCCCCCAGCACGATTTGAGACTGTGTCCCCTTGTTCTGTTGCTGGTTGCCTGGGAGAAGAGTCCAACCCCCTCCTGGCTACAGCCTTCCTTCAGGATCTGTTTTATATTGCAGCATCTTTAAAAAGTGTCAGCTTAGGAGGTTATTAATTCACCTGGCATGAGTGGATTTTACAGTGCTGTAAGGATTCAACAAGGATTCTTCTGCCAAGACTGTGGTGGTGTTAGATGCTATCTAATTCTCAGGGTGAATGTATGTGTTGCAGCAAACTGAAAAACTAGGATCTAAAGGTAAACATCTGAATAAACTGATTTCTAGACCCTTCCATATGACTTCAGATATGCTGGATATTTGCCAAGTATATGTCACACAAAGACATGTTTATCTTTTGAGAATCATGTGCCTGTTTTTGAGTTCACCAGCTTGCTTGTGAGAAGAAATTGATCTACAGGTCAATTGTTTCATCGTTATTATGTGTTCACTGATAGTCCTTAAAAAACCCTGTACCCCAGGGCAAAAGTGCAGGATATGTCTAGGAATAAGAGGATGCACCAGATTAGAAATGGAAGCGGTATCAAGGTGATGGCATTTTGTGGGCATTCTTATGGAATAATCTAAACCAAGAGCAAACATTGATTTTTATAGAAGGCATGGAAAAGCTTTTCTTCTGTTGTCTGTTTTCATGAGCACTTGAACTTGTCTCCAAAAAAAGACACCAGCATGACCAATTTATTTTATTGATTTGGTTACACGTGCAGTGCCAAAACTGTGCTCAAAAGCTGTGTCCAAAGTGAATTCAGCTGCTTTTGCTGCTTGCTAGAAAGACAGGACAAGGCGTGTGTGTTGTGTGTTCGAGTCTCATGGCAGTTGTACTGCCTGCACCTTCACCCTGTGCTGGAGGACAGCATCCTGATGCCTTGACACTTTTTGGGTGTGCTGCCCACCCCAGGTGCAGGTCCCCAGGCATGGCATGGCTGGCTCCCAGTGGAGTTTCACACTTGGTGTCTGGTGGTCCCTGATTCTGGAACTAGCTTCTTATCCAAGGGCCTGCTCATGGAAAATGCATAAGTGTTCCCTTGGGAAGGCTGCCCATTCCAGGCAAGACACCTACAACTTATAGGGACGTAAATGCCTGGTGCAGAGATGTCAAGACGTTAAGGGGTACTTGAGAGCAGCCCGGCTTTCAGAAATCTGGATATTTACACAAGTAATCCAAAACTCTTGGTCCTATGAAAACTACTTTTTAAAGTGCTCTTGTTAACTCTTTTTATTTGCATGCCTCAACAACTAGTTGCTTTACATGAAGATGTTAACAGAGGTTCTCTGCTTTGTTGATTACAGATTTAAGATTTTGAATATCTGTTAAAATATTTTGTGGCTTTCTATTTTTGGCTTAACCCAGGCCAATCAACTCAGCTTTTCAAGGTAGCAGAGGAACTACAGCATGGCACCTAACAGCAAGCAAAAACAGTGCTGTGCAATACCATTGTGGATGGTTTTAGCAAGTTCCCATCTCTAAATTCAGCAGACTTCTTGGAAGAAAAGAAAGTTTGTTCCAAAAATGAATTATATGTGCCTACAAAGGGCATAAAATCTTCTTAATATGGCTGTTTTAATTTATTTTTTATATGTTTAATAAATGTTCACAGAGTAATAGGGAGTGAATTCCTGGATAGTCTATAAATTTGTCAGTCAGCTGTTCTCTGGTGGTGTTATAAATCAGGTTTATTTTAGTTAAAGCCATGCTGGGAAGTGTGGGGTGTTTATATGCTTGATTCCAGGGCTCTATCTGCTGCATCCTTTTTGCCTTTGTGCTTTCCATCCTCATTCGTGAGCACCTAAAGAGTCTGAACATGCACAATTCCACAGGGCCTGATGAGATCCACTCAAGGGTCATGAAGGAACTGGCAGGTGAAGTTGCTAAACCACTGTCCATCCTATTTGAAAGGTCATGGCAGACTGGTGAAGTTCCTGCTGACTGGAAAAGGGCAAACATAAGGCCCATCTTCAAGAAGTGAAAAAAGAATGACCCCAGCAGCTACAGACCAGTCAGTCTCACCTCTGTGCCTGTCAAGATCATGGAGCAGATCTTCCTGAAGGCTCTGCTAAGGCAAATGGAAAACAAAGCAGAGGTGGTTGGTGGTAAGCAGCAGTGGCTTTTACAAAGGGCAGATCATGCCTGACAAATTTAGTGGCTTTTTATGATGGAGTCACAGCAACAGTGGATAACGGAAGGGCAACTGACATCATCTACCTGGACCTGAGTAAGACATTTGATTCTGTCTCACACAACATCCTGGTCACCAAACTGGAAAAACACAGACTTGATGGGTGGAGCACTGCTGGATAAGGAATTGGCTGGTCACACGCAGAGAGTTGTGATCAAGGGCACAGTGTCCACCTGGAGACCAGTGACAAGTGGTGTCTCCTGGGGGTCAGTGCTGGGACCAGTGCTGCTTAACATCTTTGTCAGTGATAAAGACAGAGGAATCGAGTACACTCTCAGCAAGTTTGCAGATGACACTAAGCTGTGTGGCACAGCTGACTTGCTGGAGGGCAGGGATCCATCCAGAGGGACCTGGACAGGCTGGAGAGGTGGGCCCAGGCCAACCTCATGACGTTTAACAAGGCCAAGTGTAAGGTCCTGCACCTGGGTCGGTGTAATCCCAGGCACAGATACAGGCTGGGTGATGAATGGCTGAGACCAGCCCTGAGAGACCTGGGAGCCTGGAGTGATGAAAAGCTCAACATGAGCTGGCAGTGTGCACCTGCAGCCCAGACAGCAACCGTCCTGGGCTGCATCAAGAGAAGCGTGGCCAGCAGGGCAAGGGAGGTGATTCTCCCCCTTTACTCTGCTCTCGTCAGACCCTACCTAGAGTACTGTGTGCAGTTCTGGAGCCCCCAACACAAGAAGGACATCAAACTATTAGAATGAGTCCAGAGGAGGGCCACAAAGATGATCAGAAGGCTGGAGCACCTCTGCTATGAGGACAGGCTGAGAGAGTTGGGGCTCTTCAGCCTGGAGAAGAGAAGGCTTTGAGGAGACCTTGTAGTAGCCTTCCAATATCTGAAGGAGACTTACAGGAAGGCTGGGGAGGGACTTTTTACAAGGTCTTGTAATGACAGGACAAGAGGTAATGGGTTTAAACTGGAAGAGAGGAAATTTAAACTGGATGTTAGGAAGAAGTTCTTTACAGCAAAGGTGATGAAAACACTGGAACAGGTTGCCTAGGGGAGTTGTGGATGGTCTGTCCCTGGACGTGTTCAAGACTAGGTAAGATGAGGCCTTCAGTGATCTGTTCTATTGGGAGGTGTCCCTGCCTGTGGCAGGGGGTTGGAACGAAATGATCTCTGAGGTCACTTCCAACCTAAACCATTCTATGAATCTGATACTGTGATTCTGGGGTGCCCTCTTGCTGGTCAGCCTGTGGCCATGGCTGCCTCTCCTCATTCCTGCATAGGCTACTCCAGCTGCCTTGTGCACCCCTGAACATCTCAGCTGCTTTCGTTGCCTCCCTTTTGCTGTGAGGGGCTGTCTGCCCCACTGGCAATGTTTTCTCTGAGGGGCAGCCAGCCTGTAGCTTTTGTCTCTTCTTTGCTGGTGCTGCCCTGCCTGACAGTGGCAGAGAGGCTAAGGGGTGGGTGTTTGGGGTCTTTTTTAGTGAAAGAGTGTGGAATGTGCGTTGCCAATTGCTTTGTGCTACTGTTTCATCGTGCAGAACCAAACTCAGGGGGAGCAGCAACAGGTGTTCTGAGACATTGTTGCCAAGAAGTGAGAGGAGCATGAAAGAAAGGATAGTGGGATGGCTCTGCACAGCAATGTGGAGCCTGAAAAGGCATAGAGAACTATCACAGAATGCCAATTCCTGGGCTGTAAATAACTGGTGCTTAGAGGATTTCAATCTTAAGAAAAGAATTCCTAGGGGCATTATATATTGGCCTGCACATTAATCATTTATCACAAGGTAAAATTCATAAGCAGTATTTCTGACAGTGTATTTAAATCTCCTCTCCCATTGCACTGACGTCCTGACACATCCATGCCCTGGCTGCTTTTCTGCCTGAGGTGCTTGTGGGACTGTGGTGGACCAGTACAGAGTGCCTGCTCCTGTTGCGCTGAGTTAAGTTTTGGTCCTACAGGGAGGCAAACCACTGGAGAGTGATCCTGGTGGCTTCAAGTATGAGCAGGGTGCTGCTTAGCACTACTGCTGCTTGCTGGGGGTCACAAGCAGCCAGGAAGGAAGGATTCAGCCCGCACGGACACATGACAGAGTCAGAGTCCAGTTATCAGCCCAAGGTCAGGAGGAGGAAAATGAAGTACAGAAATTGCCTCCAGACTCTCTCTGCTGGTCCCAGGGTACCACCAGCCACCTAAAGCACTAAGTGTTCTCTCAAAATGTTTACAGAAAGGTATAAGTTGAAAATTTGTGTATATAATCAGGAAACCGAATACACCAGGTGGAAACAACCAACTTCAGTTATAATTCAGGCTGAATTTCTATTACACAAAGAACTGTTGAATTATGGACCAACTTCCAAAGTCAGCAATAAAAATTGGTATGCATCAACTCAACAGAGGACAGACAAATTTATGGAAAATGAGGAAACCTAAGAGATAGCCACTGTCTGGGTTCATGTGCTTGGGAATAGATGCTGAGATATCAATTAGTCTGCATTGATTACGGCCGCAAATGTAGGCTTAGGTGGACCATTGCTTCTGGCTCTGACATAACCTATGCTCTGGTAAACCCCAATTGCTTCCATAATACAGGAAGAAACAATGGAATGATAAAATCTAACTGTATTAGAAACAAGCTTTTTGTCTGAAACTTGTGGTTTGCTCTCTGTTTTGTTAGACTTAGTCTTCTTTTTACAGTGGGGATATTTTGGCAGCTCTGGTGAAGCTGCATTATGTTTGTGTATGTTTTGCCGTAGGGTACAGCTTCATTTTGTTCCTAGTTTCAACACAGAGGGCGGAATAATAAATATGAATGTATGTAGAGTATACACAAAGCGATGCACACACACATATATGTGCGTGTGTGTTTAACAGTAGATATTTGTGAAACCAGATGTGCAGAGGTTTGACAATTTGACTGAATCCAAGAATGTGTAGTCTTCAAAATCCCACTGCACCCAAGAAAGATTGAGTGTCCTTCTTAATGGTGGGAATTGCCATGGTGGAGACTTTGTTGATCACATCCTGTGGAATGCGATGGCGACCATCCTGCCACCGCACTCCCAGAAACTGAATTTCTCTGGCAGGTCCTTTGACCTTGTCTCTCTCTACGGCAAAACCTGCTTGCAACAGAATGTCAAGGATTTTGTTACCTTTCTCAAAGACTTCCTCAGCAGTTTGGCCCCACACAGTGATGTCATTGATGAGTTGTATGTGTCCTGGAGCTTTACCTTTCTCCAATGCGTTATGGATCACTGAGTGAACCACTCTGATGCAGCAGATTGCTTGTTCTGGTAAGCTCAAAGCCCTGAGATTTGATTGCTCTGGTCTACCTCAAACCTGCTGCAAGAAGGGCATGGGTGACATGTCCCCAGCCAGGCTACTGGTCAGCAGCAAGCTCCCAAATGGTGTATCTGAATGTTAACACTCTAATCCAGACTACAGACTCCAGCTAGAATGTTGTTGTCATTCCCCAACAGAGAAGGCTTTGTGTTAACAAGTCTAACATCAGATGAAGCTGTATGCACACAGGTTAGCCTGAAGCTCCACATGAGGAGCCAAAGGCACTGATGTGCACTCTGAATTTTCATGCAAAATATTATGAAGATAGCAAAAAGCATTTCTTGGGCTGACAGGGCATTAAGTTTGGAGAGTGATCCTTTCCTTCCAAATACTCTTCAGGGGTATATATTCAATGCAGTCCTTGATTTTTATAATTTTCTGTTAACCAAGTATTATTTTTAAGATAAATATTGTGAAATCACATTTACTCTTTCCTGAACATCGAAATATATGCTTTTTTTTCCTGTCCAAGACAATGAAATGTATTGCAAGTGCCATTTTAATGAAAGAGAAAGCAAGGCCTTCACGTCCTGCAACATCTGCTGGGAACATAACCTAAATTGAAAACGTATGCTGCTCTTGTTGGGAGGGAGAGGTCTTCCAGTGACAGGAAGTATCCAAAAAAGTTAATGCTGAAATCAGTAAAAGAATCATGCATGACAGGAGAATGAACACAGAACTTTTCTTTCCTTTTTTTCCTCTCTGTGCGGGAGGGGAATGGGAGTGGAGTGGGATGGAGATGGCCAAAGACAAGAGAGAGATGGGGGAAGTGTGGAAGCAGGATTATTTGTGTACTGACAGAACTGTTTATTTGTTCCTGGCAAAAATAAATCTCGGTATACAGTCCCTCTAGCTTTTCCTTATTTATAAAGATGGAAAACCTAATCTGTTGCCAAGACCCATTATCCCTCAACTTGAGTCAGACAGTATAACTTGCTTCTTGCATCAAGGAGTACTCTATGTTTTATGAGGACAGAAGGGAAAAGAGATGTTTACTCTTGTAACCTCCCCCTGTTCGTTCGTGTGCATAGTTACCACCACTACCAAAATGAGAGCTCCTATTTTAGCCGTCAAAGAACTAGGCAAATAAATAACACCTACTGAAAAAATAAGGAAACTTCCCTGTACTTCAACACCTGTGAGAAGGTGGGATGATTCTGTGATGAGGTGCACAGCATTTCAAAATGCTTCTCATTTCAATGTGTCATGCAGGTTATCTTCATCTTCCCGGGTGGGAAGAGCATATTAGCTTGATTATATCTGTCTTAAGTTTGAAAACATTTCTCACATGTACTTTATGCCTTGCCCGAGCTCAAGCATCCCTAAGTACTTCCAATCTCCTCATAAATACACCTTTGTATTCTGCCTAATACATAAACATCACGACTCATGTCTGAGAATGTTGGGAATTTTATTAGGTTCATAAAGTTTTTAGTTGCGGTCTACCCAATGGGTCCAAAATAAATAAACACAGAGAGGCAAAAAGAGTAACAATTTCATACCTATTTCTTCTCCTCTCCTTTGAGAGTTTCACCAGTACTGGTGCAGCACTTGCCACGGTGGTTTCTGTGGCTTGTTATCAAAGTGTCTGCAAAACAGTAAGCAAGAGGCAGAGAAGACAGATGAGAAAATTAACTGAAATGGACCTATTCATACCCACCTGTGCTAGTTTGAAGCTAGCTAGAATGTTTTGGTGAGAAGAACTAGATTACAGGCTATGAAAGGGAAACAATGGTGATGTCTACTTCACTCATTGGCTTGCTGAGATGTGTAAAAAAGGAAAGGGAAACATAATACACTCGGCACTTCTCTTGCTTGGTCTCTCACTCAGGCTGCTGGCTGAGCTGCGTCTTGCTCTCTAACCCCACCCTTCATTTTGGGCTAATCCACTTTTCTTCCTAACCCTCCTGGCTGAACCTCTATTCTTCCTTGGGACTGGGGTAAGGTTAAGAGGGGTAGGGGGAAGGTGAAGGGGTGGTTGAGAGCCCCTCCTGGGGATTCAGGTGTCTGGGAGCGCTGTTGTGTTTCTGTATTACCTTTTACCTTGTATATTTCTGTCTCTAACTGTATATACTGTAAATATCTGCTTGTATATTGTGCTAGCTGTAAATATAAGCTTCCTTCATATTTCCAGAGCTGGCTGAGTCTAGTCTGGGTGATTTCTAAAGTGTGGGGGGTCAGGGAACACCCAAACCACCACACCACCATTTGTTTCCTTAGTCTCTTTCCACCTTAAGGACTGACAAAAAATGGTGACTAATTGCGACAGACTTGTGAATAGCCATGCTTCCTGTATTGCTGCTCTCGGTGAAGCTAATTGGTTGGGACAGCTCCATAAGTCCTATGGATGAAGCATATAAACAACCGGCATGGCAAGATGACTTACTCTTGGACTGAGGAACTTTGGTCTGGTGTGGCCCTTTCTCTGGCCGTGAAGAAAGAGCCATGCTTGTTCCTCCTGCAGCACAGAGCTTGCTTTGCCTTCAACATGCACCATTGGTATCTACGGTGGACACAATGGTACAGAAAAGAAGTGCTCAAAGATGCCAACATTGTAATCTGAGCTATGGGATAATGTGATCTTTTCCTTAGGATGTTATGCTTCATATGTACTTCAGACGTCTCTTGCTCAATACAGCAGCCATGCTGAAGGTACCTAGAACAGATGCTGTCTTTCCTGCTTTCTTTGAGGAACAGTGTTGCATTTTAGAGAGACAAGTCTGAGTGCCACGAATCCATCATGCTCTTTAAGCCTTCAACCCACTGGCAAAATGCAGCCCAAGAAACTTTTTAAAACCAAGAGCTCAGCAAGCCAAGGCTCACATGGGAATCAAAATTATGGCTTAGAGCCGTTACAAAGCTAAATATATGAATTTTTGCATATCTGTTGCAGTAGCACCAAAGGCAGAGACAGCACTTTCGCAGGAAGAAACGAGGGGTAAAACTTTAAAGAACAAGCCCCAAAGAGCTTTCTGTTTGCTTGCATGTACTGCACTCATTCTGCTTCAAAGCTATTGGAAAATTATTTATGGAACGTAGCAAATGGCGTAATGTATGTTACAGATCCCATTCCTGTTTGGCTACAAGCTTGCACTACATTTGAGGGGGAGACAGCTTTCCTGTTGTTCAAGAACTGGTACAAAAGAAAAGATTTTCTTAGAGCAGATAACAGTAACTGAGCTACAATTACCAACCAAATAAGACTAGGATTTTTTTTTCCCCTTTTTCTCACAGCTATACAGCTGGCACTTAAGTGTGGTTGGAAAATTTTCAGCAGATCAAAATTGTGTTGGAAACCTCCCTACAGCTTTCAGGGTCCGAGATACCCAGGCTCTTGAAATGATTTGGATTTGACAGACTTCAGAAACCTCAAAGGTGAGTTCCTGACAGATATAGCCAGAGATGTGAGATGCCAGCTCCTTTGCAGAGGGGCAGATGCATCTATGGGGAGGCAGAGGGAGTGCTTTTGTTTCAGTTGAGGCATGATGATTCTCCCCATTTTATTTGGCGATCAATTCCTCTGGAAAAAAGTGGGTTGTACCAACTCTAAGAGGGGGATAGACAGATATGCAAACCAGATGAATGGGATAGGCGCCTTTCTTCAACAGGGTGTAGGTATTGGTTAGACTTTAAACGCTCCTCTCACTGTTGTGCAGCAGCTGATTTCCACTGTCTCCTGCTCATCCTGGTGGTTCCTGGCACTCAGGTTTGTATGGGAGAGACTGCCTACCCTGTATGTGGAGTGGGGGCAGTGAGCGTATGCCCTACTGGGCTCATTCAGGCATGGGAGGTGAGTGGAGGTGTGCTTGCTTCACCTTTGGCTCAGCACATGTCTGAGTAGGTGGAAGAGGAGGGCAGCCAGCAACAAGCCCTGGGGCAAGCAGTTCCCTTGACCCCATGCGTCTGGTCACTGGCAGGTCAGGTGTCCCGGTGGGTCAGCAAGGCTCTGGCTATAGGCCCCTGCTGAGCTTGTAGCCACCACCAAAACCTGTACTCCCACGCTTTTTTTTTAGCCCCAAATGACTAATGTTCCTTCCAAGGCAAGGACCACAAAACAGACAATCAAACCCACAGAAATACTTTCTTTTAAAAATTACTCACATTTCATCAAGCTTTGCTTACACCAAGGTGACACAGCCAAACCCACTGATGGTTCAGCTATGTGGCCTGAGAAATGCAGCTGCATTAACAAAGCTGCTCTCAGATGTAGAGCAACACTTTTCATGTTTGTTAAATACCACATTGCTGCTTCATTCCTATCCTGTCAGCATCCCTCCTTACTGGCCCTTCTGCCTGCCTCCCACTGGAAATGAGGCATACGTTGCCAGGCTCCTTACAAATATACAGGCTAAACATTCGCCCCAGAATGCTCTGGATATGTGGGGAAAACTTCTTTGCTCTTCCTTTTTCAGGAATCTAACTAAATCTTGCAATTGTGTGAGTTACTTTTTTCTTTTATTAGTAACACTGTGTTTCATTTCATCCCACAGAGCAACAGTTGCAGGCTGCTGCCCAACACTTGTACTCTTAAAATAAGGAAAACAATGCAAAGAGAAGATGTCCCCAGAGGGAGATTATGCCCTGCCCAGCAGTTCACACATGCAAGACAGATTTTTTCAAGTACAACACCCGGGTTGGAACACAACTGACATTCATGCCCTTGGAAACACCCATCTGTGCCTTGTAAGTATTTGGAAACTCAGCGGCCACTACTGAACGAGTAGTTAGACATTTTACTGGGTTTGAGCACTGGCATTTCACCTGCATGAATATATCAGTGGTCTGTGGTGAGACACACTCAGGTGGAATACGTCTGTATACCCCCACAATGTAACGAAGTCTGAGATTTCTTCTGTCCTGACTAGAACGGTGTCTGATGGATGAGGAGGGACTTGCACAGAGAGTGACCAGCATCTGGCAAGCAGTCTTGTTGTTCTGCTTTTGGCAGTTTAACACAAATAACCTTGGTAGGCCAATAGACAGCTAAGCAGCTAGATACTTGCTCAACATCTGTGTCCTTGGGACATCCTTCTTGTTGAAATGGATAACATTTTTGCTGAGGTTATTAGCAACTGTGGCAAGGTTTGAACAAAAATAATTCCAGACCGCAAACTCCAGAAAGTTCTACAAATTCTACTGATCAGTGGAGGTCACCAGGGTCAATGTGATGCAGGATATGTGCTATAGGGACAAGAGACCCTATGAGGAAAGGCAGGAAAGGTGTAAGATACTTGGCACTGCATCTCTACTCTTCCCTAAGGATGTGCTCCTACTGAGTGCCTGAAAATGGAGTGGGTGCATGATTTGGATGCTGTGGTGCAGCCTCTAGAGTCAGCGTACATGTGATGGTCTCTGTGTTTTCAGTCTCATGCTTGCCCCCAGCAGAGAAGATATCTTGGGGAGAATTAGCTTTTCCAGTGGCCTGTAATGAGAGTGGTATTACTCCTTCACAGAGGTGTCTTTATAAAGCAAGAGCAGAAGTAAATGTGTGCAGCTGTCCTATTTCAAAGTATGCTATAAGAAACATGAACTAAACTGTGCATAAGGAGCAGTTTGGATGGCAGTGGTTTTGCTATTGGATACTTTAGATCAGCTGTTACTTCTGTGTTATTTCATGTACTGAAAGTTGCCCACAGAATATACAACAAAGACCCATGGATGGATTTGTGTTGAAAGCAACAGGCTGAAATTTGGGAGAAAGGTTTCAGCTGCCAAGCTCTCTATAGGCATCTTTTATGCCTCTTTTCTCCACCCCTCAAACAAGGAAGGAATACACAAGGGAATGTAGGGATAAGCTTAATTTTAGAATTTAAGACTAGGTTTAAGGTTTTGGTGAAGCATTTATCACAGTTCAAATGATAAAACCTGTCCAGATAGCACACAGATGCTAAAATGACAGGATCAGCATTTTTGCATAAATAGAAATGTTTTTTTTTTTCTGTAGGCAAAAATAAAAGTCATCAACAGCCATCATGTCATTATCTCAACACGGTTACAGCAGAGGTACAGTTTATCATGGAAGAAACATGTCAAAACCCATTTGTTGGATAAAATTTAATCATCAAACTATAGAAAAACATAGATTGGAAAGGATGTTTGTAGGTCACCCGATACAACCCCATGCTGAAAGCAGAGCTGAATTAATAATTAGATGAGGTTAGCCAAGGCTTTGTTTGGTGAAGCTTTGCATCTTTGAGGGAGTGAGGATGCTGCTGAGTTCATATGCTCAGCTGCCCCCTGTGAGAAGAATCTTCTTCCTTCTTCCCAGAGACAGGTGAGAAAAAAAACTGTTTCCTGACTGCCAGAAAAGTACAAATTGGACACTTTACTCTTCAGGCATCTTAAAATGTGGGTAGCTATGTGCATGCCTGGAGACAGATTTCTGCTCTCTAAAGCTTCACCCTGCTCTAGTGTTGAATTCCTGACAAAGACTGGGAGCAGACTCTACTGATTTTTTTCAAACATTTGGTGAAGCTTTTAATCCTTTTGGTGACTTTTTGATGGCAGTTCGGTCATAAAACTCAGTAGCTGCTTGCTTTGAGAGCTGGGGTTCTGGGATGGTGGGGTGTTTTTTGATTGTGACCTTTGGCCATAGAACTTACCAGATTTTGTATTTTCCTGGCATGAGTGTGAACATTAAGTAGCCAATAAATGTTAATTTGTATCTGTTGTAAACAGGAACACTTGTTATGAACATAGCCTTTTCTGGCTTAGGGTAATTTGTATTATCGCTGAATATGGTGAAAGATGAGTATGGTTTTCCTTTATTCTGAGGCACCTCTTCTTTTATCCCTGTCTTGTAGTTTTCATCAGCTTTTCAAGGCAAATTTTTATCATATGAACCAAGGGTGCCATATAATCTGAGATACAAATATTGTCGTGTGTTCCTCCTGATTTGTAAAGGAACATCACTTTAAGCTCTACAAGGAGAAGCTCACTTCAACATAAATGCAAAATAACCCTGATAATTGCTTGACAAACAGCATCAGTTCCTATTTCTGCAGGCAGTCATTAGCAACTTTCTGGATGCTACTTAAACTGCAATAGCATGGGCTCAAGTAAAGTGTCTTGTGTCATTTTCATTGGCCCTTAATCACAAGTTACGAGTCGCACTGCTTTCTAGTCAAGGGTTTTGTTATGTATAAAGTTGTCAGATATTTTGGGACTGAGTTATTTTATGTTTTCTGGAAAAAAGTAGAGCTTTCAGGCAGCAGAGTTGTTTGGGGCTGAAGGAGGTGCTGTAGCAGGAAAGGCACCCATCTGTGGAGAAATCGGTGTGAAAGATGTGGTCTGCATATGGAGAGGACAAGCTACTGGCACAGGAATTATAATACTGTGGATAGCTATATAAAATACCAGATGTGGTGAAGGGAGGTGCAATAAAAAGCCAAGAAGATCTCGGTGGGAAGTTTTTGGCATGTCAACATTAATGATAGAGCAAGACACCATGAAAAAAGAGAACTTTTTCCAGGAATCAAAACCCAGGGATGTGGTTGCTGAAAGCAAGAATTCCAGGAGTGGAAAGGGGGAGAGAATATGTCAGATGGAGATGTAGAATGTTTTGCTAGAAAGTTTAAGCCTTAAAATATTTGAGTAAGGGCATTCCAGTTTAGAAATCATTGTGTTAAGGATAATAACCCAACAAAATGAATCCCTAATAAATGAGAATTGTGTTATTCCACTGCATGCTCCAATGCTACTGCCATAATACAGCAGAGTTTCAGTGAGCAAGGATTGGGTCAGCAAGAGGACCTGGTGTGCTTAACTTAGAGGAGTGAGGCAGGTATCTCAGCCATTACTGGGAGGCTGTGGCAGCCCTTCTGTTTTACAGGCAACTACACAGGGGCTAGGGTAAGCAGGATATATTCTACCGGGGGCAAACCACTAAATGAACATCTTGGCTTATCCATAATTCTCATTAATGAAGTGCCATAGGGGATATTTTTGATGGAATATGTGTTGGTTCTGAAATATTCCTTCTTTCTGGAATGTGAGTCCAGTTACTGATATGTTTCTAATGTACTTGAGGCAGTCACTTTTCCCACACTCTAATATTGCAGCTCCACATTTTTGGTAATAACCAGTCAGATGTGTTATAATTATGAATCAGACATTGGTTTTAAGGCTTGCAGACCTGTCTCATAAAGCTTTAATTTCCTCAGACATTTGCAATATTCATATGTCTGTCACATTCTCCAGGTATCTAGACAGGGTACCACCAACTACCAAGGCTGTGCCAGGCACAATACTCTACTGTGTCTGCGGATTGTAACTAATTAAGCACTAAGTAGAGCTTGACAAGTCACTGGCACACGATCCAAGTCTTTCCTATTTATCAGGGGTACAAGTGGTTTGTGGTCAGTCAGAAGCTGAAATGACTCTCTGGAAGAGCTTTTTTATACATTTTTCACATGCTTCTTTCAGAATGAGACACTCCTCAGCCTGCAGAGAGTGATTTATATCACCAGCAAATGTCCAGGAGCAGTGTGTAGCAGCCCTGCTGGTCTGACCAGGTTGCACTAATACAGTAATCTGCAGTGCTGTGAGTGATTATGGGAAGGGAGCACTCATGTGCTTCAGGTAGGGCTTCCACTCAGTTGAAAACATATTCTTGTATTATGTTCAAATATCAGGTGCTTTCATTTTCCAGGACTCTATTCCAGAAACATATTACTGCCATTCATAACCCAGCATTCTTTTCACTTTGACATAGATTCAAGAGTTTGCATTAATTTATTACTGTCTTAGGCCAATTTACCCTTTTCAGTTTGCCCCTAGGCCTCGTTTTCGTGCCTGTTGTCTCAATAGTTCAGCTAGTTTTGATGTAGCCCAGTGTTTATTGCGTTTTAGGCCTGAATACCAAGTGTCTCTGGAAATCTAGACCAGCTTTTATCATGTTTCTCTTCTTAATGGCAATATCCCAGGACTTTGTCTGTACAAGCAACTATCCCTTTCCAGGTGCTGCAGTTGCCTTGTCATTTCCTTTGGAATATATTGGGTGCAGTAGCGATGCCAAAAGGAAGTCTGCAGAAAGATTACCATCCAAAAGGCACAATAAAAGTAGTTAACTTGGCGCCATCTGGGTGTAGAAGCATCTGCCAAAACCCATTTGCGGCATCTAAAAGGGGAAAAAGCTTGGGCATTCATCTTGGAAAGATGTTGTCCACTGTGGATAGGATAGTGCTTCTCCCAAGCTCTCTGTTTCATTGATTTAGGTCAAAGGATATGCTGACTCGTCCATTTTTGTTAAGGACTTCTAACCGCCGGTAAACACGGTTCAGCGGGTTTGGCCATTTCGTCTGTAACACTGACAGGGCTTGGACTGCCTCCTCCTACTCTTTGCTACTAAACTGAACATATGGTGGCTCTCTAGACATCATAAGGAGCTGTACTGCATTGTGTAGTGGGGAGATGAGGTTAGTGGTCCTCTTCTTTCCAATGCTTTAATGCTTTTTTCTTTTGGCCGGTATAGCAACCTCATATAGCAAAACCATATCTTATTGAACAGGCAATTTTTGAACCCTTGGCAACAAGCACAGTGTACTAAGTGTCCTGTAACACCGCAGACTACTATGGATCTTGGTGGCATGTATGTTCATTCATAAGTGCAAGTGACCTGAACACTCATTATATGGTTTAAACAGTTCTTTTCCACTTCTCATTTCTGAGTGCTGTCTTGTGTCTCAGGGACTTGATGCTTTTTTATCCTTTGCCTTCATATCCAGGAGACTACTTTCTACTTGTTTATTGTCCTGCACCAATCTCTAGAAGTCCTTACTCAGCTTTTGTTGCCCAACCTACTTCCCTCCAATTCAGCTGGAGTGGGCAACATTAGTGTGGTCTCAAGGCCTGTGTTGACTGAAGCTCTCCTGTCCTTTCACTAGAAATGTGTCCCAGTGTAGCAGAAAATAGAGATGTGAGGAGCTCACAAGGAGTTTTCACTGTTGTCAGCTAACAGCTAGCCAGGGCACAAGGTCCTCAAATAAATGCACATGCACTTTCCTATTGTTTCCCTGGAAAATAATTTTCGTGTTGCAAAATAATTACTATGAAATTCCTTCAATTTTCTCCTGTTGATTTACCCTGTGCAGGTGACTAAATTGTGCATGTGCACACTTTTGTCCAGAACTTCACAGACAAAGCAAAAATGTGGAGTTTTAACAAATGAAAGTCGATATATATTGCCCTGCATTCTACTTGACCAGAGCAAGGGGTCTGGTTTTGAGCAATCATTCTGCTCATTCAAAAAGATGAGGCCCTATGTCATTTTAAAGCACTTAAAATTGAAATCCATTCCTAGAACTGTTGACCTGAGTTGCTGCTACAAGTTGTAATACCAAAGGAGTTACAAAACTTGTTTGACCTTCAGAACTGAAATTTTACTCTACCTCCAAGTTCCAGACCCACATCCTGCACATTTTCTTCATATCCCCCTGTTAAGTACTTCCAGTTGGAATTCTCAATGAATAGGGGAGGTAGAAGTTGACTGTATCTATGCATGTTTATGTTCCTATCTATATCCATGCTCGAGACTCACATGGCCCAGTATACACTTGTACGTTTCTTGTTAATTCTGCCTGTGTGAGTCTACAAACTGAGATGTTTTTGTTGCTGGAACCAAGAGGGAGACAAAGGAAATTACTGCAGCTAAGTAGAAAATGTGAGACTCAGTCATTTCCATCCTGGAAAGCATAGGAAATATTAAAGAGACACTGAGATCTTCCCCCCCCCCCTTCTTTTTTTTAACGTGAGAAAAAGATTGAAGGAAAAGATGGCAGTGGCCCCTTTTCTGTCCTGGAACTCATGTCTCTTGTAGATTACCGGACTCAGTACACCACAATAAGCAAGTTGAGTGCAGTGTGCCGTAAGTAATTTAAAAGCTACTTGAAGAGAAGTGCATATTTTTCATGTTTTCTACATTTCCAAGAACATCACTCATTCATTTCTCTTTCCCTGTTCTGCACAATTAAAATTGAAAATTAAATGAATAGAATAATCTCTCTTCTTTGTCTTTTTTTCTCCTCTTGTCTGCCACCTTCCTTTCCCCCTCCCCACCCTTTCTCCCTTTCTTTCACTTTCCATCATTCTGTCTCTTCTCCTGTCTTTGCTCTTTCCTCCATTGTACAGGGTTAACCCTCCAGGGGGAGTGACCTTGAACCTGACCCTAGGTGGTCTTGCCCCTCTGCAGAGGTGGGTCTGAACACTACTAGGTGATGGTTAGCCCACTCCCCCTTCCTGTCTAAAGGTCTATAAAAGCAGAGGGGCTTCCTGTTCTCTTTCTGTCTGCACTCCTTGCTTACCAGCATCACCATCCTGTTCCTGGTTCTCTTTGTTTTACCACATGGCCATCACCCACAAGGCAGACAAAGCCTTCACCATCAAAATCGGGCTGTATTTACACATTTTGTGTCTTTTTTTCCTATTCCCACACCTTTGTAACTTCCCTACCTCAAATACCTTTTTATTTATTGTTAAACTTTTCTTCTTTTAACTTCCAAATCGGAGTGAGATTATTTATTTGGGTGTGCTTACCTTTCCTCTCTCTAAATTTAATTCCTTTCTTTTGGGAAAGAAGGGGGAAGAGAGAAGGACACTCTATAAATTGTTATTGGTTCTATTAAATATATTTGAGTCTCTGGGAATTTAAATTGGAACCGAGACATCCATAAATGAGACTAAAGATGTCACCGCACTCTTCTTAAACTATGGACTGAATCTCTGTGTGTGAACAACATTTGGCCAACATGGTCACTTGATAAACTATAAAACTGAACTATCTGCTTGAATCCTAGAAAATACATGGATGGCAGATGCATAACCATAAAGTGACCGGAATGTCATTTGAGATTGTTGCCCACATATCTGTATTTGGTCTGCTACGGGGCTATTCATGGAAAGATCTATAGGAAATGGCTTCTCTTTGATGGAAATCTTCTTGGTGCTGTTCTCCAGGACAGGGCCTCTAAGCATGTCTAAGCCTCTCTGCCCTCACTCCCACAGGCTCTGCCCTCTCGCCTGGCGCCTCCATGACCCCAGCACAGCTTTGCTGGAGCTGGTCACCAAGGCCTTCCCAGGTGGTGCTACTGGTGGCCCTCCAACAGTAAGGACACTTGCACTCTTGAACACATATGGAGAGATGTATGTGGGTTTTTTGGCAAGGCAGTTTGAGGGGAAAAAATTGTGTGATCGTGAAACCTGAGCTGGATGCCCCTGACTGCCATTAGACAAAGGAGTGCTACTGAGCATTAGAAGTCCTTCAATGTGTGGGATAATCTCTTGGTAGGGTCTAGTTGCACTGTGACTTTTCACATCAACAACATGCAGTATGTTGCTCTCAGAAATCTTCTGGGGACTGGAGGTGAAATTAGCTTGCCCTCCGATCCCTTTTAATTGGTATTTATGACTCAAATGAGGAGTGCTTTTGAAGGGAAGCACATAGGTCTCATTTTGTCACAGCGATGGTTAATGACTAGGCATTTGTATTTGCCATATGTTTTTCTCCTTAGCTTTAGTGTTAAAGTTTTGAGGGGTCACTGAATTTGGCGCATATGCTTTTTCACTTGACTATGCCTCTGACCATAAGGGATCTGTAAGTATTTCTAAACTGTAAAATAATTAAAGAACCAAAGAAGTTCAAGTACTTATCTTTAACTATTTGGAACGGCGATTATATAACGATAACAACCAGAAAATCCTTTTGTCGTTATGTTTTTCTAGGTGATGACTGGCTTTGCAGGAACCACCGTCCTGACCCAGTTAAAACGAGCCATCGCCAGGAAAGGTCCCATGCAGTTGGAGGTTTTCACCAAGAGGTGGCGCTAACAATTACCGCAGGCAGCCTTGTAAAAGTCTCCCTCATCTATTTAGCAACCGAAATGAAAGGTTTTATGCGGGCATGTGCACTTACGCAGTAGTATGGCGTCCTTCTATTTATGAGCTGTGTAATTGTACGTTTAGCTCTTTCTCCGCATAGGCAAGCCGCACTATAATGTGTAATTATAACCTTGGTAAGTGTAACACCATTAAAGTTATAACAAGTGGTGTGCGCAGCAGAGCAATGATAGGGTGATGACAGAGCGACAAGCTATAACCAGCATGGCATAATAAGAAGAGTCTTGTTCCTGCTATTAAAAAGGCTGTTCTCCTTACCAGCTAACTTTCGGTTCCCCAAGACGAGGGAAATGATACTAAGCCTCACAGAAGTGCTGGTTAGGTCTGTAGCACTGACATTTACTGGCCACATAACTGAAGGCTGTTAAGAACATAGAGGCATTGGCTGGCAGAGCCTCAGGAAGACCTGGCAGCCCTTGACAGGGTGCTTGCAACCTACAACTTACATGTACATCCAAACCAAGCCCTCCTCACACACTGAGCACCCACCTCAACCTTGGCAAGCAGGAGGATGCATGAACTCATGAGCTGGAGGGTCCCTTCAGTGCAGAAAAAAGTCTTTTTCTCAAGCCAGTCTGGGGTCAGTCTGCTGCAGGTGCAGATAACTGATCCTCTCTTTGCCCCCTCCGATTTCTCCAAGGCAGGGCAAGTGAAACAGAACATGCTCACTGGTACAGAGTGCTGTCATCTGTGTTGGGTGGTGGAAGACCCATGGAACCCAGCATTCTGGGGCTGATGGCTGCAGTAGGGAAGCAGCATTGCCCTCATCACGGAGAAATCTAGGTGGAATACTGGAGGTTTCCCTCCAAAACTTGCTGTAGGTGGAAACAGTGAGTAATCTTGTGAAAAGCAGCCTGGGGGAATACAAACCTTGCCCTAGGGAGAAAACATTGCTCACCTTCTTTAATATTTCTGCTGGTGGTGAATATCAAACATGTCTTTGTGCTGGGGAGTTTCCACTCTCAGTACTGGTGGGATGCTGTTGGTCCCATTGGAAATACATACTGCTTAACATCACTGAGGAAATTAGAAATCTCAGTGTGGGTATATAGCATAAACTACATTGTGAATTGAATTAAATTATCTGAAAATCCTGCCAGAGAAGACAGCCTTTTACTGATTAAATCCCAGCCTTGCAAGCACTTTTGTACAGGATTGCAGAAAAGAGCTTTAAAATGGTCCTTATGGCATTTTTAATGGAGGCAAGTCCCAGAGCCGGTTTGGGGTAGCTGGTCCAGTGGTTCTGTTTTCACTTTGGCAGGACTCCATCACTAATCTGCAAGCTGTTGACAGTCTTCTTAGTGATGCTTTTTCCCCATGTTTGTGTTTTGTGTTTTCTGGCTGAGTTAGCCTGTATCCTGTAAACTTTCTTATTGTGCTCTGTATGCGTTGCAATGACATCTACTGCGGAGGGAGACAGAAAGCTTATTAACCACAGGCTCACCTCCTGCTGACTGCAGTTGGAGATGACTTGGGACAACATTTCCAGCAGATGTTTCTGCTTTATAGATCAATGGAAACTTTACAGAGATATTTCCTTCTTCAGTCCAAAAGTGAATGCCAGCAAGTCTGACAACCAATAACATTGTGCTGGACACCAAGAATTTTATTTGGTTTGTTACATTATTTATGCACACACAAACTGGCTACCAGAAAGTTGTCTTTCACATTGCTTTAAATGGCCTCTTTTAGAGGAAAGAAGCTGCTGTCCACCTGCAGAGAGTGTTCTTGCGGCCTGCCTGCACGTGAAGTGTCAGTGAGCCTGGCAGAGATGGGCCAGCTACCAGCTCTGTACAAAACAGAGACAGTGGGCCATCATTGTAGGATGGTATTTTCTGGATTTGAGTCTCCATGGACTCTGGGGAACAAATCCATCTTTCAAAGACAAATGTGCTATTATATCCAAACAAAGGGAGGGAAATGCATCTATCTTTCTACAAATTATCTCCTTTCTTAAGAAGGGGCTGACTGGGAAAGAAGGCAAATGGAGAGGAAGGGAAGGGGAAGGCTTAACATTCCCAGGAATGAGAGCACATGCCTCCTTTTGTAGCACAGCACTCCCGTCTGCCACAGGCTTGGGTGCATTTGCTCCTATGCTACAAATTTCCCTCAAAACAGCTGCAAACAGAAAATATTTCAACCGAGAAAGCTCGTCTATGGTTTCTGATCATCCATGTGAAAACAGCAAAATCCCCCAGGGCTCCATTTTCTCTCATGCTTTGCTGTTTATGTAAAGGAACACAGTTGTGACTGAAAGAGCTGCTTCATTTCTATGTGTGCTGCAAGAGTGGTGGCATCTGTGGGAAATAGACTTTTGTACATCCCACTCTCGTACAGTGGTCGTAGGAAGCCTTTTTTTTCTTTTTTTTTCTGTACAAATGTCTGTAGGAAACTGCAAATTCAGAGACACATCTTTCAGTGATAGAAACATCAACTATGTTGAAACCTCTATGTATGTTACAGTGATGGAAACATCAACTGTTCTATCAAAGAAGACTTAAGTTAGTTGGAATATTTTTTGTGGCAGCAACAAAATAGACTTCCAGCCTTCTATAAAGGAGATGGAGACTTTCTCTGGCCTCATAATTTAATGCCTCTTTAATGTTCAGAAATCAGCATATTTGGTGGGGTATCTGCCTGCTGTCTCTGGGCATCATCTTTTATTAAAGGGCATCTCTCTTTTGAATGTAATATAGTCTTCCCTTTAGGAATAGCAGAGAGAAGCAAGGAGATACCAGAAGTATGTTTGTGAGTGTGTAATAACAAAGGTTCTATAAATCAGTTGCTATTTCTGTGTTTAGCCAACAAGCCCTTGAGGCCAGGATGTCTGAGAGAGTTGATTTATTTTAATGCCTGTCTTCTAAATGCTCACCATTTTCTAGCACAGGGGTCAGTGCAAACCTGGTAATGCACAGTTCCCTACCTTGTCCTTTTTCTACCAAGCTTCATTGCACAAACATCACTGAGATTAGAAAGCATATGAAAGGCTTGTACTTTGCTTGTTAAGCAAAGTAACCGTAATCATTCAATTTACATCTGAGCTTCTGGCTACTGTTGTCTTCAGAAAGCAATCCTGTGAGCTCCAGGTAGAAGCAAAAACATTTAGTTTTGTGGGGAACTCAGGCTGCTGCAGGTATCCTTTCTGGTCAAAAATGCCACAGACACAGCCCTCATCTTCCTCCTGCCTAAGGTCTGGATAAGGTGTTTGGGATGGTTATTTCACACACCTGCAGAACCACCTCTAGTTTCCTATATGAACACCTGTCACTTCCAGTACGCAGCAGCAGCAGCTTTCAGGGTGCCCCGTTGTGTTTTCTAGTTCTCTGTGCACCAGCAAGTCTCTGATTCCCCTGAGCTAACTTTCTAAATAGTACAGGCAATCTTGATTTCTCATTTCTCTTCTAAAAAAAATGCCTTCAGCTGGCAGCCCATATGTCACCTTGTTGTTTTATCATTTAAAACTACTAAATATAGAACTGATTACATTCCTCCCTTCTTTGCCAACAGTGCTTTAATACATTGATAGTTTCACTTGTTGGCTTATTGTGCTGGAATAAAAGGAACCTACATCTGTGTGCCTGAGACTTCACTGCAATGTGTTTAAGACTCCAGTCCACTGGTGCAGCCTATGGTTGCATATTCTTATATGAAGAGTGAGAGTGTCACCTACAGAACAGGTAGAGCACAGAGTAGCCCTTTGTTTAGTGGTGCTTCCTCCTGCCAAACCTCTCTCCAGGAATGAGGATTTTGGAGCTGTATGAGGAGGCACTCAGCTTGTGCATACTCTGTATCAGGAGGTGGACATTGCTGGTGCAGAGATCGGAATGAGTCAGCTCCCAGACCTGGGGCTCAAAGTGTAAAAGTGGGGCAAGTCCTGTGTCCCTATAAAAATCTTTATCAGAAAAGCATCCCACAGATTTCTGGCTGATCTCCTCTCCCTGCCTTCCTGGAGAGGAAAGGGCGGTTTTCTTTGTAATAGGAAGATAGCTCTCTCACCTTAGCCTGTGCTTAACACTTGCAGAGTAGCTGTTCACTTCACCAGAGGCTACAATGCCACTCACCTCTGGTTGTCACGCTCTTGCATTTCAGACTGTTGCTCCAGAGGCTGTTTCTCTGATTAAGATCTCTCTTTTAAGTTTTTATTTGAAATACAAATACTCCTTTAAATAACAAAAAACTTTCCACTGTTTTACCAGGGCAGGTTTGTCATTCTACTCTCAGCAGTGGCAGTAGGTGACAAAATGTCCTTTCTAGCTATTACAAGCCTCCAGTAGATGAAAACATGAAACGCTTGACACCGAAACACCATTGTGTTCTGTGTTAAAATGCATTGATGTTCTGTGTTAAATTGCATTGATATTCTTGTTAGCATTCATGAAATGTAAACTCATGCTCTTAGGAGGTTGTCATCAGTACCCTTCATGGAAGAATCCAAGGGCTTCTCAGTGTTTTGCTTACTGTCTCAGCATCTCAGGGCTGAAATTCTTCAGTACAGTCCTCTGCTTAACTACCTCAGACCTCTTAATGCAATAAGCACCATAGGGTTATCTTAGGTGTCTTCACAGGCACACTTTCAGGATCTCAAGTCAAGTAGCTGGATTAAGCATAGATTTCCTTTTCTCATTCAGTATTTTGGGGGATTCTTGGCCTTCTGAACCTGTCTGCTAGTGTACCAAGAGCATGATGAACTTGGTCCTGATATCTCTTGGGCCATTTTGCTGTGTTCCTCTTTTCTCTAGGAATGTTGTTTTAATTTTTTTTTAGCTTTAGACCATCACACTCTGATTTTTTTTTTTTTTTCAATCTTCTGCAGAGCTTCTACCCCTGCTATTTTCCTTCTGCTTAAAACCGTTTATGTAAACCTTTACATGCTTCACACTCATGTAGTGCACTCATTCAAAGAATCGAAACCCTTGCACTTCCTTTGCTAAACTGGCATAGCGTGTGCTCCATTTGTGTAGTGGTACCTGCCAGAACCTTGTATCAAGCACAGTAAAAACATTTGGCATCAACCACCTTTCTAAAGACTAGTCCCCACAGAGGGGAAAATTCCATTTTCCTGTGTTTTATTCGTTCAATAATGTACATCAATGAAGATTTTTAAGGTTTGTCTGCATTTCTTCACCCAGAGGTGGAGACAAATGCTATACATCCATAGCATCTGCTGTTTTCTCTCTGCATCTTTGCTTCTCCTTCCGTGGTTTGTTAAGACCTGCATTTTAGCCATTAACACCCTGCTTCCTGTGGTTTTCCTTGTAATGTTAATGTTACTCTTTCTGGCACTGGTCTAGTCTAGGGCTTATAATGGATCTAACCTCTTTTTCCAAATGCCAGCTGTCTGCTTGGTTTCTGTTATATGCTGCACCAAAGGTATCCCTGTGTGCAGTTCCTCACCGATTCAGGCTCTGTGCATCTTTCTGACATGAATGTCTTCAAATGGGCTCTGGGACTGAGATGGCCAGAGCATTGTAAACTTTGGTCTTGGTGAGTGCTGGGATCCTTAAGCATCCAACAGGCAGGTTAATAGCAGCTTAGATACTGCAAATGGGCATTTGTCAAAGGGGCAGGGCTGCCAGTCACATCTTAAAATAAAGAGTATGTATTTCATTACAGGGCTGAGCACCTTTGAGTAGGATTGTGCTTTTAGCTCCATCACTAGCCACTGTTCATCATTGAATAGCACACTGCCTTTACTGTGGCTCTGCTGCTTTATCCATAAAACAAGTGTGCCAGTCCTAATGTTCTTTGTAAAGCACTCTGAGTTGTGGTACTGCAGAGATAGGTTGACTGAAATGGCTACCTTATTTTTACTGAATCCTAGGGCTTCTCAAAAGCCTGAGCTTAACTGAAGCAGTAGTTAGACAACAGGTCAGAAGCTGTATTTATGAACGATGGCAGAGTCATAGTACTCACTGTGAATATCTTATCTGACAAAGCCATATAGTTTGTGTAATTTTCTTAAAACAATGGACTGTAAATATTGAAGTCTGTTGAATAATTTGAGAGATGAGTCAATGGGATTTGGTTAAAATACAGCAATTTTTGAATGATTGAGTTCCTTACTCCCAGACAGTTGAACGTGCCAGCTGCCAAGTGAGAGATTCCCACTCACTTCAACTCGAAGTTCACTTCATAAAGGAAGTCCGAAAATTGGCTCGATGTGGTCAACAGAAACCTAGTCCTTCAAGCATCATGATTTATTTGGATGCCATTGCAGACAGTGCCCCACAGAGTCTTGCTGTTGAAGTAAAACTTGTTTTGAAGAATGAGGGCTTGTGGTAAAACCTTGCCTTTTGCTCAAGATAGCTGAGTGACTCTTGGACTGGTCTTTGTCTGACATAAAAGCTTGTGCACTGCACAGTAACATTTGCTCACGTGAACATTTCTGCTCATAAAGGCCTTATGTGAAGAATACAACAGCCTTCATAGGGCATTGTTCTGAATTTAACTTAGTGCCCTTGAAAACTTTCAAATCCTGGGTTTGTTTGTTCCTAGACTCTCACTGTCTTCTGATTAAATAAATCTTTCTGACATGAATAGGGCTTAGTAGTATCTGTTTGAATGTGCTTGAGTGAAAAGCTTTAATAGCTTCTGAATGTTATTCTTTCATTCATAGTTAGAAAAAAGCTCCTGTATGTCTTAGGGACTGTGAAAAACCACTCCCCTCTGTCAGCTCCTTCCTTTCACCATTCAGTTTCATAAGATGAATCAAAACAGCCCTCTGTTTTCTGTAGGACCTGCTGGAAGTGGCTCAGAAGACTGCAGTCATGCTAGCCAGCTCTCCTGGTGGGAAAGTTATGCCACAGGGTAGCAGGACCTAGCTAAGGGCTGCTGCAAGGCTTGCATTTTGTTTCTTTGAAGAGGCCATGTTTCCAGTGAATGTAACTATGTCTTGACCACCAAAATCCTCTTGATCATGACCATATCTGTGGTCCCCTCTTACCCAACAGATGGGAGCAGCTCTTTCACCTGCCCGACTGAGCTTGAGACAGATCCACTTTTCCTTTATACCTCCTGTTTGCACTGCCCTTTCAAGTAGCAGAAGCAACCTTCCCCAAGATGGGCAGGTTGAACTCCGAGTTCCCTTGGCTGGGGGAATGAGTCCAAGCAGATACTGCAAGAGGAGAAAGGAGCATGGGATAAGCAGGAGACTTAAGCCCTGAGGGAAAGAACAAAGCAGTCAGATAGTAGAGAAAAAGACTGGAGAAAAAAAAAAAAAAAAGTTAAGCTTTGGAAAAAGAGGCAGGGAAAGAGCTTCTTAACTGCAACTAGCAAAGGTAAAGACTTTGGTTTCTTCCTGGATCTTCCACCAGCTATGTGTATTCCTGGAAGAAACTCCTTCATGACCTTGCCCTTCAGTTTTGCTGCTCCAAATTCAAATGTTGCTCCTTTTTTTTTGTAATCTGCAGGGTAAGTAATAGGACATGCTGTATTATCTGGTACTTGGAATTAGAGAGCACAAAATCCACAGGAAATCACAGGGTGTTTGCACTTTTAATGTACTGCCACCTCACTTACTTCCAGTCTCAAAGTGACAGTGCTAATATTCAGCCTGGACCTGGTCCTGAAATACAGCTTCTTAACTTAGCACTGAAATTACTGCCTTTAAGTGAATGTTGAGACCATGCACCCAAACAAAAGGAATGCATTTGCTTGGTCAGTAAACATTTTTTTATGGGCATTAAAATGATCTGTTTTTCACTTTCTCCTCACCAGGCAGATTGTACTTAGTCAAGTACTGTGTCTGTCACAGGCTGTGTTCACTTTATTCTCTGTGTTCACTTTATTCTCTATGCTCTGTGTCATTGTGCTTTACTGACATTGTAACAGCCTCAGCAACCTACTCAGAAAGTTTAGAGCTGACTTTGCATTTTTGGCCTTGGTGTCTGGCACTACAGTTAATTGGGATAAATCAGAGTTCACACCCATCTCCCTGAGGGGTTGGTTTAGAAATACATGTAATAGGAGTTTAAAAATAATTTCTTTTGATTGGAAGTATTTGGAAATGTTCCTCTCCACTGGTTTTAAAAGGTGTCATTTTTTTGGTGAATGCTGAGACGTTGATTAATAAAATTCCAAAAGCATTAACTCAATTGAGTGGACTCCAACTTTTCCCTTTTTTATTATTATGATTTGTGAAAATAAATGCAATAAAAAAAATCCCAGCAGTTCTGTTAAACTGTATCCTCAGCAGTCTCCCTCCTGATAGCCCTACCAGATGTTTTGCAATGCTAGACACAGGGTCATTTGCTCTTTTCTCAGGGGAAAGCCAAGCAAAGCCTTGGCTTGGCACTACGAGCCTTCAGCTTGTGACCCTGTATCTCAGGCACTTCATGCCCTGTACCCTGAGGAGAAGCTGGATGATTTAGTCTGTCCACTCCTAAGACACCTGAAGGGGGAGCAGAATTTTGTCTGGCTACCTCCAGTTGCCCTTCTCCAGCGTATGGGAGGTGATACTCAGGCCCATATTCTCCATTACATGCCCTGTGATGGCCCTGAGGGCTGTCTGGGAGGATGGCAGATGCAGCCTCTGGCTCTACTAATCCAGGATCATCTCCTGTGCAAGAATGTTCATGGCCACCCAGTGCTGGGAGATGCACTTAGGGAGAGACTAGGAGGCCTTTGCTTTTGCTCTTCCGAGGTCTGGCATGAATTATGCCCTCTGAATGGAGCTGGAGAGACTGCAAGCCCTTGTATTTGGGAGGGAGGAGTGGGGTGAGAACTGTGGAGGTGGACACTGTTTCTGCTCCCAGCTGCCAGCCTGCTGGACAGGGAAGGATTTATTGCCGTGGCTGCATTTGGGATACAGGCGGCTCAAAATAGCCATCCATCCTGCACATCTGAGTGTGCTGCCATGGGAGATTCATTTGCGAGCTGGCCTACCTTCTTCCTGAAGTTTCTTTCTCCTTTATACTGCAAGGGCTAATGTATTGTTCAAATTAAAGCAGGCCCGGAGATGTAAGACAGAGCTGGTTATTGAGTGGAATGGACTGATGAGGAGTGGGTAATATATTTAAAGACTGTGCAAGAGCCACTAGGGATGCTGTAGTCTGATTTATTTGATTTAGCATAATTTATAGTACACTAGACTATGTTGTGATTCTTCAGGGTTTCTATCAGGAAATTTGCATCCATTATTTAAGCATCTCTGGGCAGAAACATTCTCTTTCTTTTATTATTTTGGCTTTAAACATATCATATACCATGGAAGAATTTATAAGTGTATAAAGACTTTTAATAAGGTCAGATTGGGGGGGGGGGGGGGGNTAGGATTCCTGCTTCACTCCTTCCCAAGAGTATGGGTGGACTTTGTTAAAAAAAGGTAATACTGTATCTGCATTAATTCTCTCTTTTTTTCCCTTTGTCTTTAGGAAAAAGCCAAAAAGCCAGCCTTTGTAGAGTCACTGACATCCAGAGGCCAGTGGCTCAAACCAGCACTGAGCCTCTGCTCCTGTCTACTAGAAAACACAGATTTGGTCTGTTGTGCACATTTCTCCTTTCTGAAGTCGTCTTGGATTTTAGTGCTGGAATTTTGCTTAGTGGAATAGATGATACTCCGTTGTTTTGATGTTCTAAGTGTGACTTTTACATCATAAACTAAAATGTGATTTTTTAAGTTAGTCTTCTAAAGATTTCACACTCTTCAGAGACTGTCACTAAATGGAGATGTCTCAGGTGAAGCTGGGGCTGTCATTAGAGCAGAAATGGCTTCAGCACATTTGGGTCTCTAAGCACATCATCAAGGAAATTTTTTTTTTGCTTTGTTTTGTTTGGTCTTCCTGGAATTTTAAATCTTTTCCATACACAGAGCAGGACAGGGGGATGGTGTCCAGTCTGTGCCCTACTGAAGTGCTTTGTGCTGCACCAAACATCTCAGTAAATGCCACATCCAAAATATCTTGAACCTTCATAGAAGGATCTCAATCTTAAATCTGTGACATATCATAGATTCAGCTGCTCTGCTGGACTTTGCCCTGATCTGATTTATTTCTAGGTACGTTCCATGTTTCTGAGGTGTACATCCCGTTACAGTAGAGCAAGCTGCAGCCCTTGAGCCCTCGGTCTAAAGATGTTCAATTTGGGAAAGTTTGAATCCCTGGTGATCTGCAAACGGCAATGCTATTTGAAACCTTTGCTGACAGTCAAGCACACTGAGTGTTTAAAGTTTTAATAAGTTTAGAGTTCATTCTGAAGTCCACCAACCTCTGTGTACATCTGTAATTTATGAGTGCCTCTTGGTTGGTTTAGTAAATTGTACCTAAGAGTGTTTTTGAAACTTTGGCAGCTCCACCTAGCGCTTCATGATTCATCTGTGCTTTTGCCAGCTCCTTTCATTCTTTTCTTTTTGCTTCTTTCTTTTTTTTTTCATCACCTCTTTTCCCCATTGGAAGATGTTCTTAAATATTTAATTCAGGGCTAGGGTTTGGAATGCAGTTTATCACACCTTTTCTGTGCCAAACCCCTTTACACGCTCTATTAAGAACAACTTTCCACAGACTGATGTATTTATTTGTGAAAAGACTTTTAAAGCCGGTGTAGATGGCAGAGGGTAAAGCGCAACGGGCCAAGTCCTCTTGTGGAGGAGCCCTGCCGCTGTTGTGCCGGCAGGGCTTGCTCTGCTGCAGCCTCTCCCCCTTGCAGTGCCAGCAGCAGGCGCAGGGCAGCTGCCCGCCGTTCAGAGGAGAAAAGCGGTGGGCTGGGAGCGGTGGGGAGGAACAGGCGCGGGTGAGTGTGCTCTATTAGTAGCAGGTCCCCAAGGTAGGGGGCACCCAGGCAGGGTGCCTGACTTCTGGCCAGGGACATTTGCTTAAGCTGGGAGAGTCCTATCGAGAAAATACAGGACAGCTGCCTGGAGGCAACCGGATAATATTGAGGCTTCCAATAAAACCTCTTTGTGCCTTTGCCCTGGACAGACTGTCGGAGCTGGGCTGGGAGCTGCTGGGCTGGTTTACTGTCAATAGAAGAGTCAGTCTTCCTCTCGTGTGTGAACTTTAAAGTTTCTGGCAGCTCTTGTCAAAATAATCCTGTTTTCTTCAAAACATGTGAGAATTTCTGGGCTCTTGAGAAAGCTGAGTGCCTGACAAACTCGGCACTTGTCTTTTCAGGCAGCTAGAGGTGGCAGGGGCACGACTGCGATACTGGCTGCACTGATGGCTCCCTTGTTATTTTTTTTTGTCTCATCTTCCAGAGTGCTTTGATTAGATTGGAATTCTAGCTTTAGGTTTTTTAAAGTAAGTTTCTAGTCTTTGTGATTGTGGAAAAAGTAGCTTAGAATAGAATAGAATCAACCAGGTTGGAAGAGACCTCCAAGATCATCCAGTCCAACCTAGCACCCAGCCCTAGCCACTCAACTAGACCATAGCACTAAGTCTTTTCTTGAACACCCCCAGGGATGGTGACTCCACCACCTCTCTGGGCAGCCCATTCCAATGGCAAATCACTCTCTCTGTGAAGAATTTCCTGCTAACATCCAGCCTATACTTCCCCCAGCACAACTTGAGACTGTGTCCCCTTGTTCTATTGCTGGTTGTCTGGGAGAAGAGACCAACCCCCACCTGGCTACAACCTCCCTTCAGGTAGTTGTAGACAGCAATAAGGTCACCCCTGAGCCTCAGCCTTGCTGTCACATGCTTGCAACACTTTTGCTGCTGTTGGCAGCCTGGTAATATTTGCCTTTTTGACTCGAATTCGGCAGCATTAGTCTGAGAGCATGTGCCCTCACTCCCTCTTAGATATCACTCCCTTCTGAAAGGTTGAAGCTTTTGGCACGTTTCATGGCTGGACAGTAAAGCAGTGAACCTGCAACAAGACATTCCCAGCTCTAATGAAAGAAAGTCTAGGAACTACTCTGTGGGAAAAAAAAAAAAAAGTCATATGCAAGCCATACAGCCATTAATTGTCAACAGCTTGTGCTCTGCTGACACTGGGCTTGTTTTACATTATTCCTGTAGTGAAGTAGGAGTGGCCAGTGCTCTCATACTTGGGCTGGGTGATTTAAATTAGGCTTCTGAGCTGATAAAGAGGATTTAAACTGAAGGGAGACAGAGGAAGGGGTGGAAATGATACAAAGTAAAACTTTAAGTCCCATCTTAAAAAAAAACCCAACATCCAAAACCCACTAACTCAGAAAGAGTTAATCTGAGCAGATTTATATTTATCTGTCTGACATGTAATTAATACAGAGGACTGGCGTCTGCGCTGTCAGTAGAAATATTTTGTTATTATTAACAACTATTTGTTAACTCTGGCACCCAGGGTATATGCCAGGCACTGTGCAAAACCCAAAGCAAGCATAGTGTCTCCCCAGAGACCTTATACTAATCTGTTCTATTGCAAAAATATTTTTTTAAATGCTGTCTATAAATCATTCTTCTAGCAATATTTAGTGCAGAGGTTTGCACTTCCACAGTCATGTTTTCATGGCACGCAGATCTGCCACAGCGAAAACTCTATGCAGTTCAGTCCAGCTATGCTTGATGGAGTTTCTTCTGGGCAAACCCTTGGGAAGTGTCTGCTGCAGAGAGGCCCTTAATACACAATTAACCTCAAAATCTGCCTAAGCATCATTAACTTTAATGTGTCTGAGCACATGCTTTGGGCTAAGCACGTGCTGAAGTCCTCTCCCAAATGGGGATGAGATTAGACCCATAGAAATTGTTTTAGTGAAACGCAGTGTAAACTTTCAGAGAGATTAAAGCCTGCAGGGATTTGCTATGGAAATGGGTATCATGTCTGTCACAAGTGGTTGTGCTCAGATGCCTCCTCAGGCAGTGTGACTTGAACCTCCCAGGCAGGACCATTTTCTTATCCATGGGATACTGAACTCTCTATCAAGCCCATGTGCCTTCAGTGAAGGTGGACTCTGTTAGGCTGTGTGGAGGTGTGCTCTGGTATTGCCCTGCACATAGAAGGAAAGCCCGCTAAGAGAGCAGATGAAGTCATGATGGGCCAGTAGTGTAGGATAAAGATCTAAAGATCTTTTTTTTTTCCCCCAAAAAGGCCTTTGGTGAGTCTGCCAAGAGCTAAATCTGTAGTTAAAGGCATGTAATGAAATAGAAGTAAGAAAAAAAATGCCAAAAATAAGCATAAAGGTGTATGTGTGATAAAAACCAGCATCAGCCAGTCTCTAGGGGAGATTAACTTTAAAAAAAGGGGGAAAAAAGGAAAAAAAAGATAGTATTGGAATAACTGAAAAATAGAATAATGCCTAATTAGGTCATTAGGGGGTATCTCTACAGCCTGTGTGAATAGCTTGATTCAAACAGATTTGCCTGCATTCAGCATTCTGTCTAATTCAGTCTTACTCAATACCTGAAGCCAGATTGTGTCCTCTGTTGGACTGCCATCAATAAATAGCGGAGATGCCTGATGGTGCTCTTCTGTTTCTGAGAATCACAACCCAGCAGATCCATGATAGCACACGTCTGATGACAAAGACCTTTTGATTCTCCACTGGGTCACTGCCCCAAAATTACCCGGTGTGTCTGGACTTTTCATGAGTCTCTGGGGAGTCAGAGGCAGAACCTTCATAATACATAGAAATATCTGAGTTAGCTTGATATAGAAAAGAGCTGCAAAGGATCTTGTGGGAGGGAGCAAAATCTTTGGAGTGCCACAAATTCTAGGTTGGCTTATCACGTTTCGTGTGGCTTTGCCCTTAATTTCTGAAGAGATACCTTTCACTTAAGGATTTTTCCTATTCCCTTACAATCCCAGAAATTATATCTTTAGAATAAGTTCAAGTGAGCTTTCATTGTTCATTACAGGGAGCACAGTAGAAATGTTCCTTAGGAAATCAGCCATGCTGTGAAGGACATTACAGAGAAGCAAGCCATAGGAGAGAGGCTCTTTTAAGATTTATGAATGACTATTTTTCTGGCTGATGCTTGTGAAATATGTCAGGTTGGCACAAACAGTTCATGGTAGACTTGAGTCAATGCGTGAAAGCCCTGAGAACAGAAAGATTGCTGCAAGGCTTTGGATGAGACATGGATGAGTAAACAACTCTTTTTCCTCAGACATGATTGTTTTTATGTCAATATACACAAGACATAATTATAGGTAAGATCACGTGGCGAAAATGAGTGTGCAAGGATAACTGCATTTATTTCTTCTAAGTCTCTCTAGAGGCAAGAAGCTCCAACTATCAAGTTCCTAGACTCCCCAGAGGGTTACATTATGAGTATCTTTTTTTAAGAAAGCAAGCTCAATGAAGGTCACTTAGTTTTTCTTTTTAGGATATACCATCATAAAAAGGGAGCCTTTCAAACATTAGTCAACCACAGCATAGCTTTGTGGAGTGTTTTAACTTGTGAAAGGTGAAGAAGAATGTGATGCATGTCCTCAAAAAATAAAGTGACTTGCCAAGCATGCAAGACAATGGTTTATTTTGAAGCAGTAAATTACAAGAACTGAGAAATGGAAACTAATAAGAAAGAAGTGAATGATAAAATATTGGGCAGCTAAGTGTCTATGGCTTGATGTATCTTGTCTCAGCTTTTCTTTGATTTTTCCCAAAAGCAACAACGGAAAGGCTGTGAACAACGTAGCAATATGATGTACTCCTGCCAAAAGGTAAACACAAAAGAAATATTCTAAAATAACCCTGTATCAAATTATCTGCAAGAGTCATAAAAAGATCAATCACATTTTCAGGTCCTTGGAAACAAAGGAAAAAAAAAATCAAATGCAGAGCTTTAAAAGTTTGTCTTTAGATAGGTAGAAATTCCTTATTAAAGTTTGGATCCCAATTAGAGCAGACGAGATTAATATTTGATGATAATGTGATAGATGAGTTAGGTGAGCAATGTATTTCATGGGATCAGTCAGGGTTGGAAGGGACCACAAGGATCATCTAGTTCCAACCCCCTGCCATTTCTTCGTGACGAGAGTAAACTGAACAAAATCAAAAAGCCCCAAACCTCAGAATGTGCCTCACATTGTCTCTCTCTCAACAACTAAGGATATGAATGATGATGTATTTAATATCTTTATTAATGATCTGGATGAGGAAATGGATTGCACCCTCAGTAAGTTTGCAGATGACATGAGCTGGGTAGGTAAGCTTTACAGCAGGGCCTAGGCAGGTTAGGCTGATGGGCCGAGGTTAATTGTATGAGGTTCGACAAGTGCCAGGTCCTGTCCTTGGGTCAAAGCAACCTCGTGGTAAGCCATAGACTTGGGGATGTGTGGTTGGAAAGCAACAACTTGGAGAGGGACCTGTGGATATTGGTTGATAGTCGGCTGAACGTGAGTCAGCAGTGTGCCCAGGTGGCCAAGGCGGCAAATGACACCCTGGCTTGTACGAGAAACACTGCCGCCGGCAGAAACGGGGAGGTAGCCATCCCCCTGCACTCAGCACTGGTGAGCCCACACCTAGAGCTTGTGTTTAGAGTACTGTCTTCAGTTCTGGGCCCCTCATTGTAGGAAGGACATTGAGGTGGTGGAGCATGTCCAGGGAAGGGCAACAAGGCTCAGGAAGGGCCTGAAGCACATGGCCTATGAGGGGCATCTGAGGGAGCTGGGGTCATTAAGTCTGGCGAAGAGGAGGCTGAGAGGAGACTTTATTGCTCTCTACAGCTACCTGAAGGAAGGTTAGAGTGAGGAGGGGGGCAGCTTTTTGTCCTTGGTGGCAAGTGACAGGACTAGAGGAATCAGTTACAAGCTGCACTAGGGAAGGTTCAGGCTGGTCATGAGGAAATATTTCTTCACTGAAAGGGTTCTCAAACATTGGAATGGTCTGCACAGGACAGTGGTGGAGTCGCCACCCCTCGGGGTGTTTCAGCAGTGTGTGGGCCTGGTGCCTAGTGACACGGTTTAATGGTGACCCTTCAGTGCTGGGTAAAGGTTGGACTGGATGATCTTGAAGGCCTCTTCCAACCAAATATACTCTGTGGGTCTGTGATGAATTAATGAATTTCAGGTTCCAGAAATGGGAAGAAGCGATTAGGCAGGCACGCAATATGACATTTTTCTAAGTCTNTGTATTATAGTTATTAGCCATTTGTGATTATACCCTTAATGTCTTCATAACCGTGTACGAATAAATATTAATATTATAAGTTCAGTGGTTGGGGGTGGCGAGAGTTGGCAAATATTGAAGTTTAATAAATATATACATTTTTATAAATATTCTCTCGCATTAGTTAATTTCTCCCCTTCGCCACACACGGGCGATAAGGGCAGATTTCCCCCTCCGCCACATAGGCAGGCACGCAATATGACATTTTTCTAAGTCTCTCAGGTGCAGATCTTAATGCAAGTGGTTCCAGCACACTCAAATGGACTAGAACTGTTTACTAACCTTGGCTTAACACAAGCGGTAGAGAGAATGTGTAGGGAGAAGAAAACAGTCTTAAGCCAAAGATCCGCCCTATATGAGACTATATAAAGCACAAGAGGCGTAGAGAGCTCAATCTACCTCTCCTTTCATAATGTAATCCATTTGCACAAACCCCTAAATGTCTACTTTGTATTAATTTCTTACCTCCTGCCATGAAAAGACTGTCTTTTTCAAAAACATCCAGTGAAAGCCAATGAATAGTCTGCAGAGATTCAAATAGCTGACCTTTTCCTCAGCTCTGAGTCTGTTGAATAAGAATCCTGCCTGGCCAGGCTGGACAATGTGAAGTTTATTCCCGAGCTAATGTCGCTGGTCTCCTGGCTTAAGCAGACAGCATGGTTTCCCCGGAAGGCTCAAGCTCACAGCTTTTTTAACTGCTTGATGCCTTGTAGTCTATGTGAGTGTACTAGACACTCATTTGATGCACCAGAAGGTGTTTTGTTTTACCCTTTTGCATTGATCCTTGACCTTCTCTTACCTATGACCAAATGTTCTACCTATGCCTCCTCCCTTGGACCTGTTCTGTGCTTGCAGTGCATCAACTTTTTCCTCCACGTGCTGCCCCGTGATAAACCTCCCACTCCTGCAGCTGCAGATACAGTCTGAAACTGGTCGGGATGCTATTGCTTGATTTTTGTTCTTAATTTCCATGTCTTCTCCAGCAAGAAAAAAGCGCCAAAACAATCGAAACCCCAAAAAAATCCCCTGGAGAGCAAAGATGACAGAACTAGAGAGTGCTCAGTGTTACTGGGAAAAGTGTGGGAAGGGAAGAACCCTTTATGCTATCAAAGCAGGAGGTATGGAGACCCTTGCCAGGAAACCCTACCACCATGTAGGCAGTAAGAGGAGCTCAGCTTAAGCATCACATTGCATCAGCATATAACTGCACTTACAAAGTTGCCTACACCCAAAGTGACCTGTCTGTACACTGAAAAATATCCCCTGTTACTCCAGATGCAGGAAATAACGCTGTCAAAATGTAATGGTCCAGCTTATACTTGATTGAACATTTTATGATCTTTGAAAGGCATGGCAGCTGGTGTGAACTTTTGCATCAGATAACAGTGTTCCCAGCTCCAAATACTTCCATGTGGCTGGCTTTGGTTAAAGAAGCCACTCTTGCTGAATTTAATTAGACAGAAACACTATTTAAGGTCAGATACTACCCTTTTTTGTTACTAAGGAAGATAGCCTGGAGCATTGCTTCATGCCCAAGGGTCTCACTAGCACAGCTTTCTGGCTGAGAAAACAATGTGCTACATCCAGGAAAAATATGAAGACTATATATATGCCTAGAAACTGTCACACTGGTATATTTATAAATTGCACTGATACAAAACCAAAGTGCCTTAACTTAATTATGTGTGTTTTCCTTGGTTAGTTTAAGATGAGTTCTGGGGGAGGGATCTGAATACCTTCTTCCTATCAGACTGTCTTGAAACGCAGAGGCCTCGCTTCATAGGAAGGGTCTTCCTCTTCCCACATGCTCTATAGCCACGTCTTGGATGGTGACATTTTGGTTACAGCAACAAGTTCTGTGTGAGGAAAGCTAATTACTGGGGCTGGAAGGACTTCATTCAGCAGTTTTCTTTCTTTGTGAGTCACCTGCAAGCAGGTGGAACTTTTTTCCAGAAGAACTGATAGCTCACAAAGTGAATTTCCTGGCCACTCCGAGAGCCGCTTTCTGGGCAGATCCACACCCCAAGCCTCTTGCACAGGGTCAGCACATCCTCCTGCCACAAATTCGTCTGGGCTTGATGCTGCTGTGTGGGCTGGTCTAAGGGAGGGAGCGCAGAGGTGTCTCATGGTCTGGGTGGCCCTGCTGTGCCCTTGCTGAGGAAGTAGATGAGGCTTTAGTAGAAGAATAATAGTAGTTTCTACCCTTTCTGCAGATCACTTGGAGGAGAAAGACTCTTTGCAGCTGTGTAGCTTAGTATAAGGTGTACCAAAGGTAGAAGTGCATTTTGAAGGAAAACAAGTGCTTTCATTTGTCATTTCCAAAAAAAAGCATGCACTTTGTATTACTCCATGACAGTCCAGCCTCTTTTAATGTCTGTAAGCAGCTTGTGGTCTATGAAGAGCTGGTGAACAGCTTGCTAAGAGCTCGATGATCAAACTTGCTTGGCTGTGATCAGCCACAGGGCATATTCCTATGACCGTGGGGTAGAAACGCTATCCTCTCCTCAAACAATCTCCAAAATCATCATCCAGCTTGCAGTTTTAGCAAACACTGTTGCCACAAGCATATCCTTTATATTTGTAAGAGAAAGGAAACAGGAAAGGGACATGGGTGTTATGGTGCAAAAATAATCTGCCATTCCTTATTTTTAGAGAAGATAGAGAGGCAGGACTCTACAAAATTTGAGCTGATGCTGCTGGTGCTCTTGTGGGAGATACCTGCAGTGAAGTATGTATGAGCTAAAAGCCATAGCAGAATGTGTTTGGTGAAGTTCTGACACCATTATCATACAGAGCATCCTGAGAAATAGGAGTCACATCTAAAAGCACGCACCAAAAATAGTAGTGTTTGTACAAGGTGAGGGGCAATGAACTCCCGTACAGAGCTGAATCAAATGGTTGGGGATAACTGGGCAAGAAAACACATGGCTGGAAAAAATAGTCACGAAATTCCTCTTACTCCTTTCTCTGGCACATTATTCTCTGTGAAAATGTTGACAACGTTCCTTAGACAGAAATGGAAAAAGTAAGTGAATAGGCCATGGTTATGGTTTATTTTCTTTGCTCAGCAAGGGAGTATTGTATAACAGAATTTTGTTCAAGTATCAGTTTTATTCTTAAAATAGTTGTTATTCTTCATACTATACATGAAACAAGAGCTGTGTTTTGAGTCTAGTGTACTTCTTGATAACACGGTGTGAGCGAGCTTTTAAGAAAGTAATAAATGAAAAGAAATTATTTTTATTAAGTTAATTCTAAATTATTTAATTCAAACCAAATTAAAATTAAATGAAATGTAAAAGGAGACATGGAAAAAAAAAACCAACACCAAAACTTTTTCCTATGTATTTAGGCGAAACAGACATCTGTGAAACCAGGGACTATGAGTACCAAATCTTTTGTTCTCTGCTCTTTGATAAATGAACTATGAAACAGGAAACAAAGACAGGTGTATTTTGAAGGCAGTGAGCAGATGCTGATGTCTACTGGATTGCCATGTTATCCAAAGTAAAAACTATTTCTACTAGGAGATAGAGAGTCTCTCTCTAAAAATTATGCCTCTGAGCTTACGCAAATATAAGATGAGCAGTGGAAATGTGTAATGCAACAACAATCCATGTGTATCAAAACAAGGCCACAGCATTTCAGGAAACCTAAAAGCCCTGAAAGCAGAGAGATCTTGATCAATTGCATTTAAGAAAATGACAAAAATTCTATGTCTAAAGCCAAAAGCTAAGTGGCAAAATTTGTTTTGTGTCGGTTTTGTTTCGTGTTATCCCTTGCATTGGAGCAGAAACATTGTCCAAAAAGCATCTCAGCAGGTGATTTCAGTACTTCCTGCAGGCTGTAGAAAGATATAAAAAGACTTCAGAAGAACGCTGGAGGGAGGGTGCAAAGTGGCTTTGAAAAGCAGTGGCTATTCATGGACAGGTTGTGTAGCAGGGGCCATGTGCTTCATTCTGTGCAAGACTGAAGGTTTAAGCTGTCCTTCCTCCCAATACGTTGCCAATATAAAAGACAAGATGTTGGACCTAACTCAGTTTTCATTTATCCTGTCTCAGTTGAAACAACTTTTAGAAATTTAGTGTGAGAACAGTTTCCAAAAATAGCTAAGAGTTAAAGGGTTGATGATGGAGATGGCAGCATCCATGGGAAAAGGTCAGGTGGCCACAATACTTCCTCCTCTTCTGTATGCCACAGAAAACATCTGTTTTTTGCTGAGTTTTGAGTGAAAATGTATTCTCTTGTATTATTAATTGGCTGGGGGGGGGGGGAGGTTGCCTATCCCTATATATTACCAGCAAAATAAACAATTGCAAGGAGTTCTAGTTTTGATCTTGAGGTGAGTATGTGTGAAATACACTGAGTCAGGAGGGTTATGCTAACCATATGTACTGCTGTATGTATGTCACATACATAGACAGATGACCATGAACAGGAAAACACAATCAATCATGCTGGCACTTTCTTCCCAGCCTTGCTCTCAAGTGCCTATAACAGAAAACCACTGATATGCACACATGTGTAAACAAAAGTTGGCATATTTCTATTGCTTTTGTATTTTTTTTCAGATCCTTCTGTAACATGAGGGATAATATTTGCCTCTCATTGTTTTAAGTGGCAGTAATCCACTTGCTAAGTGGAAAAGCTACAATGCAAAAGGTTTTAATTTATCATCCCAACACAGAAAACAGATTATTGCTGAAAAGGCAAGTCTCATAAAAAGAAGGTGGTTTTCCTAATGAATATGCTCTTTGTTTGAGAACAGCAGTGAAGTCCTGAGCTGGTTGATTCTATTCTATTCTATCATCATGTGCAACTTGTCTGAAACACCACTTGTTCCAGGGGATGGCAAAGTTTGACATTTCAATTGGATCAGCTCTATTAATCTGAATTTGCACTGTCACATCCTGACTTCCATGCTGCAGTCGAGTCCTAACCCTGCTTCAGCTGCTAGAAAGGGACTTGATAGAGTATTTCAAGCCAATAAGAAATCCCTAAATCCAGTGATTTGTACCAAAGCTAGAGTTAGCATAGCTGACATTTGAAAGCAAATTTAAGGCAGAAATTTCAGAGACGGTGAGTTGAAGTTTAACGTTGGACTGAGGCACCTAGGCAAGAGGCTTGCTTTTTGACCTAGTCAGTGTCTTTCAACTCCTGTGGGTTCCTGGGAAAACTGGGGAATGCTCAGTGTCTCTGAAAATCAGACTCACAGTAAAGTACTGAATAAGAGCAACGGATACTACTTTTAGACTGTTACCAAACTGTGATATTTAAGCTTTCTACTGAGTTGCTCACCTCATTGCTGTGAAACCTGTTGAATACTGAAGCAGCAAAGCTGGGGAGGTTCTTGTCAGCTGTTCCTGCTAACTCCCCATTTTAATTTCTTGTACCTTTTGTTGGCCCATGTGCACATCACTCCTGCATTTCCCTAACTTGATGCCTCAGGAGAGGTGGTTTTTACTGTCAAAAATGGGAGAAGGAAGAGAGAAATGCAAAGACAGAATGCAGCGTTCTCTTAGGTCTAGCTGAAAAGGATGGATTGAGTTTCATCCTGAATAAGGACACTTTGAGGGAGTTCTGAATTTTCTAGTATTTGCTGCGGCAAATTAATCCTTAATGACATATTTCAGTAGTTAAGAAACAGATACATACCACAAATCTTAGGAATCTTGTGTTCAGTTCTGGGGCCCCCAGTTTAGAAGGGACATTGAAATCCTTGAGCGTGTCCAGAGAAGGGCGATGAGGCTGGTGAGAGGCCTCGAGCACAGCCCTACAAGGAGAGGCTGAGGGAGCTGGGGTTGTTTAGCCTGGAGAAGAGGAGGCTCAGGGGTGACCTTATTGCTGTCTACAACTACCTGAGGGGTGGTTGTGGCCAGGGGGAGGTTGCTCTCTTCTCTCAGGTGGCCAGCACCAGAACAAGAGGACACAGCCTCAGGCTGCGCCAGGGGAAATATAGGCTCGAGGTGAGGAGAAAGTTCTTCACTGAGAGAGTCATTGGACACTGGAATGGGCTGCCCAGGGAGGTGGTGGAGTCGCCGTCCCTGGAGCTGTTCAAGGCAGGATTGGACGTGGCACTTGGTGCCATGGTCTAGCCTTGAGCTCTGTGGTGAAGGGTTGGACTTGATGATCTGTGAGGTCTCTTCCAACCCTTATGATACTATGAAAACAGAGGACATTTCTGAAAATAAAATTGCAGTGAGCTGTTTTCTAACCTTAGTAGGGATGATTTTGTCACTCAGTGCAGAAAGAGGAGTGCTATTTGCACCTTATTTTTTTGTTTTTCTTATTTCATTCAGGTGTATTCCTGGGAAGTAATAATAGCATATCTACGGATTTCTACCACTTTTCAGTGTGCTGCGAGAACATCTGCAAGTACTCATCAAACTCCTCTGTGGTTGGTTATCCCCATTTAACAGGGTGAAGAAATTAGACAGGTTAAAGGACTTGTCCAAGACCACACAGGGAATCAGATGACAGTGTAGGTATTAGACTCATAATTTCCTGGCTCTACTTACAATCACTTTGCATCAAGGAGAAGGCATTTTTTTCTCACCTAGCTCTTTGGTTATTTGACTTTTTAACTCTCTTACTCTTGCTCCATCTCAACTATAATATACTTGAAAAAAACCTCTCCCTTTTAGTATGCATCTTTGAGTTTAATCTGTGATGCCAAACAGATGAAATAAATGTTGTCATGACTCCAGAAAGAGCAGGGAATGTTTATTTAGCTAATGTGATGGCATAGGTAGGTTACAAAAACCTCATAGAGTTTTGGCAGAGAGGCAACCTCTTGAGCTCAAATTAAACTTACTTGTGTTAATCAGGTGGTCTGTACAGCATCTCAGGTAGGACAGGTATAAAGCTAATAAAAACACCCTGAAATCACAGTCTCCCACTATGGATGTCATCCAAAACACCCATCTCAATTCCTCATTTTCTTGTAGCTCTGCAGCCAAACATGCCTCTGTATCTGATTTTGATGACAAATGTTGTGATGGGGTAGGGAAAAGGTTAATATGCTCTCCTAAATTAAGTCCCCAGAGAAGGCATTTCTTTATGACCCTCTTTTGTGCCATGAGGAAACCTTCTTTCCATATTTTAAAGGCAGTGTTACTTCATTTGCTATAAAGGTTGAAAGGCTTTGATGTCAAGGCATGCTCTGGATATTTTTTTTTTAAAGTCAGGAAACATTGCTCTCTTACAGATGTCTTTCAGTGTATTGTTGGAGAAGTAGTCCTGTAGATCAGGTATTTCCTTATTTTCATCCTATTTTGTCCAGAACCCTTGTTAGCTGGAACATCCACCAACAGCTAAAGACTCATGAATCAGAAGTGATGTGAGACAGCTCTCTGGGAGTCACTGCAACTTCATTTGTAAGGGGGTTTGTAATACTATTCCTGCTTTTGGTCCTGGTAACACAAACAAGAAGACAGTTCTGAGTTGCATTGGCAAAGAGATGCAGATAGTCACTCGAACCAGCTGAGCCATGGAGCTCATGTCCAGTGTCTGGATTATCAAGGGTCCAGCCTTAGCCATGCAGTCCAGTCTGGGCAGCACAGCTGCCGGTGCTGCCTCCTGACTGGGTTGGGGCATGCTAGCAAAAAGGTGAGCAGGACCCCATTGTGTTTTCCTGCATTCCCCATGGCCTCAGGACACTCAGGGATCTCATGCTAGTGTGGTCAATAGAGCTGCTCTTCAGCTGGTGTTACACCATCCCAGCCGAGTGACTAAGCATGAACGTGCCCACACGTACTGTCACCTTTCCATCCCCTCTCCATCTCTTATCATTCTCCATGCCCTTGGCATAAATAGGATCCAGCCACCAAAGGGAATTTAACTTGTGTGTGAATTCAGTGGTGACTGTAATGGTGCAATCTATTTGCCTTAATATGAGACACCCTTCCTCACCTACCTCTGCAGTTTTCTTGCCTGGAAATTAGTTTCTTATAATGCAGACCTCTTCATCTCTGACCATAAAGCTGTACTGCATCCTCCCTGTGAAATGCAGAAATGCAGTCTTGGAGGGTTGTTAGTTTGTTTTTTTTTAATGTTTGCTACTTAGCAAATTAATTCTTAAAAATAGTTTATTGAGTCTTTAAAGTGTCACAAATACAGTGTAAAGGTCTGCTGCCTGAGGGCATGGGCTGCCCCTTGGGGTGGCGCCCGAGCAAGCACATTGACCTAATGATGCCGTTCAGGCATGAGATCTGGGAGCGACTGGATGAGGGCATTAGGAACTGTGTTAAGAGATGATGAGTTTATGCTTGTCCCTGTGATAATCTGCAAAATTCATGCATACTGCTGCAGTTGGAAAAGTGACAAGAATGGCACACAGGAAATTACGTGGACAGAGATCTGTCACTCCAGCACAGAAACTGTTCATTAGTGACATACTTTAAGAAAATGTATTTAACATAACAGTGGATTAGTTCAGCAATATACATTCATCAGGGGAGAATTTCAGGTTTATGTCTAAGTAAACAAATGGTTACTTATGTTGTTTCATACCAGGTGGTATGATGTGTGTCTTGGTCTTCTGCTGCTGTATCATAATCCTCAATATGTATATTAAATAAAGGTGGATGAAGCTGTTCTAGTTTCTAATCATGCTTTTTAAGAGGAGTTACTGGTCATAATGGTCTGTTTATAGAATATTCTCAGGTTTTATACTTGCCAGAGGTGTACAGAGGCAGCAGCAGGGGTATAGTTTGTCCAGATGCCAACTTTTCACAGAAGAAAAGCTTCATAAATCACTTACATGAACTGTCAGTGCTGTTAGCAACTCCCTCTGGTGCTGTACAGCTGAGGGGGTTGTGTTGAGCTCAGCACTCCCCTGCAGCCAGAGGAGTCCTGCTTTCGTTTATTTTTTCTTTCCTAATTACCTATGGTCAGGAAAAGCTTGTCCAAGCTGAGGAGCCTTTATAAAACACAATAGATGATCAAAAAACCGTGACAGCCTCTTCAGTGCTTAACAACTAATCGTGCACAGTAGCCTGGCTCTCTGCTAGAGTCAGCTCGGTATCACTTACTCCTCCTTAAGCATGACAATGAGCATTCCTTGCTGACTTTAAAAGAGAAGTGGTTTTGAAGAAGATAGTGTGGATGTCTGGACCCGAAGTCATGTAGCTAATGCTGACAATGCACACAAAAGCTTCCCAGTGTCAGATGAGAAGAACACGGGCCATAAATTCTCTGTCCTTAACTTATAGCTACACAGATGGTTTTAATTACAGTAGATGCTGTGTGAAAATTAACTTCAGCTTGTGCCTAAGTGGAGGAGCACTTGTGGAAAGGGGCTCAGGAGGTGAAGGCTATTTTTAAGACTCCTGTACATAGAACAATGTCTTTGTCTATAGCAGTGTGGCATCATTGACTCAAGGTGCAGATCTCACAAGCAGAGGGGTAAGAAAACTATTTAGCTTTGTACAGCCACCTCGTGTATGGGGATTGCCTGTAGATGTGGCATTTCACAGAACTTCTGCTTAGTGTTTTTATCTGCTTCAACTTGTAGCTGGTCCACTTGTTGCATGGCATGAATAGTTTCTCTGTTGAATATCAGGCAAGGACAGGGAAATAAATTAGACGAAAGTTCTCATCTTATCTTGCATGTTGCTGTTCTTCCCTACGCTGATGTGCAAGAAGATGATGTATACCAGCCTTTCTCCCAGCCCTGGTGCAGAAAGCCAGAAGAGGTTTCTCCCTGCATTTGCACCCAGATGATGCATGGACTGCCCACCCCATCTCCCCAGAGCTATAAGGCCTGATTTAGGTACGTAACAGTGTATGCATGCTGCAGGCATTATTTTAGGGAGCTGGAGCTACCAGAACTTCCTTACAAGGCACCAGCTCTCAGAGAAGCGCATGCATATTGACCTCTGAGGCTGATGGGGTGAAAACCACCCCTATTGCCTCAGCTGCAACTCCCTTTACCTCCAAATACATCTATTGTGGCTGGGATGTGGCTGCCTTTTCCAGCAAGACAATGAGAGTGCCTTTGGACTTGCCAGGGCAGGTGATGTGGTGAGGCGATACAGCTGACTGAGCCAGCAACCAAGCCAACAGGCACATGGGGCACCTTCCTGTGTGGAGCATTTTTCTTGGTGACTGCTGCTCAGTATACATTTCCAGCTCTTAGAGTGAATCCTTCTATAAATCCAAATATGTCAGGGAGAAAGAAGGGTCTCACAGTGGCTTTATCCTTGCAGTGTAGCCAGCCTCCAGAACACTACCCAAGCAGCCTAGAAACAGAAAAGGAGAGCCACTGCTTCCATCTTCATAGAACAGAATTTCATAGACATCTGAGCTTTATTTTGCCTTTTGTCCTTATTGTCTACTTTTCCCAGAACATACAGACTTCCATTTAACATTTGGTATATGTAGATTTATAGAGAATCTTTTTCTGCTTTCTGAAATTCCTCAGCTAGCCTGTTCAACTCCACTGTACTTGAACATTTGCTTTCAATAAGAAAAAAATTTGATTAAATAAGTGGCCTGGCCAAATCTAGTAAGTTTTTTCTGGCATTACTTTTAATGAGTCCCATTTATTAGTTTTTTTTCTCCCTACCTTACTTGTATAACAAATTTCCAGATATTAATGTCAAAAAAGGCAATATTTGACCTGTCATGAGAAAAATAAAACCAAACCAGCACACTTCCTTTTGTAGTTCTGGATCTCATGCTTTCTTAATACCTATGAAAGAGTCATTTTGGAAAGTATAAATCTGGAGCTAAGTGTTAAAGCATGCTGGTTTATATATGACTATGTATGAGTGTGTATGTGCAGATACACACACACCCCCACACCCCCACATGTTACAATGTGTACATTGTAATCAAGCAGCCACTGACCCATAAAGTCTTTTTGGTTTTGGCAGATTTTTGCTCTTTTTTTCTTTGCCCCTCCCCCTCCAAGGATTGTTCTTTAATGTAGCTACGCTAAACCGACCTTCACTTTGCGGTATTTAAAAGAAGAAAGAATAAAAGAGAGCAATCCTTTTTTAAGCGTTCACATACTATGAGTCTGTAGGCTTTGGCTTCAAATTAAAATGCCATTTGATTGTGTTTTTAAAATAGTATGGCTTTAATAAATTAATGGCATGAGAAAACCCCAGATGAAATAAATAATAAAACTAATAACAAGCATCAGCTGCCACCTCAGTCAAGCTCACGTATTCTACTGTATAACTTTATTATTTGGAGTGGATGTATAATTACAGGATGGTAGAGGAAGAGGCCATTACTGGTGCAAATTGCTGTGAAAATCCATCAGTCATAGGAATTTGTCCTGGGAGCGCATGGTTCCCAGGAAAGGTAGCAGGGTGAGGAGGTCCCTCCTTGCCCTGCTAGGAGATCTCTGGGTTTAGCGTCTCTATGGGGCTAATGCAGGGTGCCGGGCACATTGTGTCAGAGGAAGGCAGGCACAACATTATGCTTTCATGGCAGCAAGAAGGACAGCATGCGTTGCCCAGTGGGCTCCGCCTTGGCTTTAGTGGGACCACCCGCCACGCTGAGAAGGCGGTCAAGTTTCCACCACAGCTCTGTTCTTAACTTCCCAGGTAGAGCCAGCAGCAGTGTCAATTAGTTCCACTTATGGTTCTGTTTTTGAGATATTTGCCTCCGCTAATGGAAACCGGACTCACACTATCAATTTATTTCTCGTTCTGTGGGCCACCAGCTGGTAATGATATGATTCTTGTTTACTGCTGACCTTGGCTGGATGTGAATGAGTGACTTAGACATAAACGGTTCCATCTTCCATTCCTAGACCCCTGAGCCTTTATTTCCTTCTGCCCTCCCAAGGAACATACTGGTTTTAATAAAATACATTGCCACCACTTTGAATATTTATATGCTCAAGCCATTAAAAAAAAAAATCTATTCTCATTAGTCTGGTTAGGCAAAAATAGCCCAAAGAGAGCATCTATTGCCAACATTTTCTTTGGGTACTGCTACTGAAATTTCCCATTTTATTCTATGGCTGAACTGCAAGACAGTTATTCCTTGTTAATCGTGAGTGTAGTGCCATTAAGACTGCCAAGTAACAGTATAGCCAATATAACTCCTACACACTTTATAAAGACAAACATTAAAGTCATCACTCACTTTGTGGCTAACAAAGGGGAAAATGCAGGAGCATACCAGATGAACCTCAGACAGTACACCCTTTGGCACCTGCCCCAAAACTCCATGCTGCTGTAAATGCTGTCAGCTGCCAAATCCACCTGGTTACTGTGAATCTTGACATTGGGGCCATACAATGGTAGCAGTGGCTGTACATGCCAAAGCTCAAACACTGCAGTGGTGAAAATTCCTGTGACCGAGGACACATGAGGATACACCTCTTACTAGCCTCATACCTCTAGACTTCTATTTATTCCTGTATTTAAAGCTATGCTTAGAGTCATATCACTTGCTGTTGTGGACCAGTCTGTGGCAGCATTAGAGGCTATTCTGACTTGTTAAAAAACATATTTATCTTAGATTTTTCCTTTCTGCGGGAAATGGCCACTCAGAAAGCTTGCTCCAGCTGCTGTCCCATAGGGAATTCCAGTGCAATATTTGGTTTTATCTGCAAGTCTCTTGTCTGAGGGGCTCTGGGCAATATGCAGCTATACCTAGTGCTTAAAGAGGAGCAGTGAAGCTTTCCTCAAGACCTGATTTCTGCAGTACAGTAGCTGGACTCTGAGACTATACTAGAAGGTAGCTGATCATTATGACACTGCTTTGCAAGTATAAACTGCAGATTATACCCTGGCTTTTCACCTCCAGGTTTTCTGGAAAACAATGAGTAATCTAGTGATTTACTGAGGTTAGTGTGTTATTTTGCATTTAATATGCTGAGAGATCAGTGCAGATGCTTTGGGTGACCCTCTTAGAAGTGCAGAGCACAACCTTTCTGTCAGGATGAATAACAGGCTATTTAGCAGAGGGTGGTGGTGCAGCACATCCTGCAGTCCACTTAGCCTTGGAAAAATGCAGCTGCCTAGAAACGGGGTTTGAGGCTGTGGTGTCAAGGCATGCAAATGTCTTCCTGGTGCTGAGATTAGCTGTTCTTTTATGGGTGTGCATTTTTTCAGTCATTCAAAGTACCTGACCATTTCTCAGCTTAAAGACTTTTCTGCATATTAATGAAAAGAAACATGTTTTTTTATTCTTACTTATCTCACTATAAACTTTCACAAAGCGACCATCAGCGGATTGTTGTGTGGTTTTTGGCACATACTTCCTTTAAGTTTCAATAAAACCTACTCGCACACATTAACAGTATACACACAGGCATGAATCATTATTAATCCTTGCTCAGGGAAAGGAGTTTATGGGGTCCCAGCTGTACAGGGCTTGATACAAAAACTCAAGGTCTTGTTCTTGTGGAGCCACCTGCAAATTTCTGAACCCAAAGGGCTGCCTTTGCTCATCAAGGCAATAAAATGTACTCTTGTTCTTGGTGGTGTGAGGGGTCTTGAGAATTGCAGTCCTAATGACGTAAGGTATTGCAATGCACAGAGCATGATACTGTCTGGGGCTCCCCCATAGTGAGTATGGTGAGCTCCTGCCTGCCAGCTCTGCGTGAGCCAGGCACTGGAAGGAATCTCAGGGAGGAGTGGGATGGTGAGCCACAGTAGTTGCCCAACAGTGGGGATGCTGGTGGTGCAAACACATAAAGCTTCATTGTTTAACTGACAGTGATTTAGCTGGAGAGGGATTCAAACAGCCTGCCCCTAAAATGCAGAGTTCTGTGGTTGGAGATAAAGGAGCCAGGTTTAGTCATGCTGCCTGCACCGCAGGCTCTGGGGATAACATCCACAGACACCTCTGCGTGAGAGCACACAGCCTGAAGCAGCACTGCTTGGACAGTGTTCTCAATGCATTGTAAGCCTTGCAGCCTGCAGTACAGTTCTAGTGCAGTCAGTTTAACAGAGTTGGGCTCGATGATCTGAAAGGTCTCCTCCAACTAAAACAATTTTATGATTCAAATATGGACTGGATAAGTTCTAAACCTAGTGGAAGAGCAAGAAAAAAACACCCAGAAGTAGATAGAATTTGATATTGGATGATGCTAAGAAAAGAGAAGAACACAGAAATAAGCAAAGTAAGCAAGTCCAAGGTAAATAAGGACTAGGATCTTTCACTGAGATATTCTGAAGCCATTCATCTACCAGCAGCAATAACTTATGCTTAGAACACCAAGGAAAATGGAGAGGTGAACTTCTGCTACAAGGCTGCAGCTGAAACTTCTGTAGTCAAGTTCTACTCAGTGTACAGACAGGAATGGGTAGATGATCTATACACACACAAAAAGTTTAACTTATTTTAAAAACCTACTATTTCCAATGCCATCAAGCTGGTGCCTATTCCTGCCTGACCAAGGGGCCACCAGGTCCCCCAGCCTTTGCTCCGCTCCCCTTCACCCAGTGCACACCATGGGGACTCACAAGTGATGACAAAATAAGGATGCTTCTACCCAGATGGGCACAGCTTGAGGTTTCTGCCTTTCCTGGGGCTCATTATAAAGGGGATTGGGCAGAAAGGGCAAAGTGGTCACACCTAGGGTAGGAGGAGATTCCAACAGAACCCGGGTGCTCTGGGTTTGGGGGACAAAAGGGGGAAATGCCATGTGGGGTGAGAAAGGGACAGATATGGTGTGAAAGGGGAGACGGTGCTGAAAGGAGGGAGATGGAGATGAAAAAAGAGGAAGATAGAGGAAAGGAAAGGGATGGAGAGGAAAGGAGGAAGATGAGAGAAAGAGAAAGATGAAGAGGAAAGGAAGGAGATGGAAAGGAGGATGATGGGGGGAAATAGATGGAGAGGAGAGAGTTGGAGAAGGGGGGATGAAAACAAATAATAAAAATGAACACTGGGCTGTAAAAGACTGGTGGTCCTGCTCTGGCAAGGGGCTTGGACTGGATGATCTGGTCACTTCCAGCCTCCCACTTCTGTGATTTTGTGATTATTCCTCCAGCTCCCACAGGATGAGGGCATGACCAGCTGGAAGTGGTTGCTTCCCTCAGTTTGCTTTTCTTCTCTCTCAGCCCTAAGTGACCTCTTAATGCTTGCTTGGTAGTGCCAACTGCCATCAAAACTTCTTTTAAAAAGACAGCCGAGAAATTCCCTGGACTTGGAGGAAACTGATGTCTGAATGCAAAATTCAGCCCAGCAGGCACCCTGCCCACGTAAATGTCTCCTGAATAGACTGATGCATTTGGCTGCTTTGCTTGGACAGACAAGTATCCATGTTACACAACTGGTAAAATGGGATCCACAATTTGTTTTCAAAACACATTTAAGAACACACTGTATGATGAAGTAGTAGTAGTTACATGAAATACTTAGCTTAGTAGTATGAAATTAATACTTCCACTAGACTTTAATCACGTTCTATGGGATGATAATCTCACGGCTGTCTTTTCCAAGTGTCAACAAAACAAAATCAAAGGACATGAAGGAATGACCATAAATCGGCAGTGATACTCTTCAGGCCTATCTTAAAGATACTTCTCCCTGTCCTGGGCCAGAGCTGGTTGCCAGGTGGCATGGTGGAACACTTCTCCCTGTCTGTGGCCCACTGTTGGAACTGGCTGACTTTTAGCAACTGTTGTCCTACTCCCCTAAAAGCCCTGAAACAGGGGAAGCAGTGAGGTGATCAATCAGTAGCTCCACATGCTCCTCATGTATGCTGCCAAAGGAGCCTCAGAGAGAAGATAGTGTCTCATGTAGGAAAGAGTCCAGTTGCCAGTTATGCTGTGCAGAACTTGTGGTGCTGTTGCAGAAATCTGGGAAGCTTTGTAGCAGGCAGCCCCAGCCCAAAATTCCTCTTTGCCCTAAATGATGGATCAGGAACATGGCTGTGCTAGGGTGTAGGACAGGTCATCTCTCCAGAGGTATTTGCTTCAGTTGGCTTTGAAAGATTGTGGCTTTATAAGGCTTTTGAAAGTATTGACCATATATACCTGAAGGAAGGCTGTAGCCAGGTGGGGGTCGGTCTCTTCTCTTAGACAACCAGCAACAGAACAAGGGGACACAGTCTCAAGCTGTGCCAGGGGAGGTATAGGCTGGATGTTAGGAGGAAGTTCTTCACAGAGAGAGTGATTTGCCACTGGAATGGGCTGCCCAGGGAGGTGGTGGAGTCACCATCCCTGGAGGTGTTCAAGAAAAAGCCTGGATAAGGCACTTAGTGCCATGGTCTAGTTGACTGGATAGGGCTGTGTGCCAGGTTGGACTGGATGATCTTGGAGGTCTCTTCCAACATGGTTGATTGTATTCTATTCTAAATTCTAAATGGGAGGTGGTACCGTCCCTGGAGGTGTTCAGGAAAACACTGGATAAGGCATTTAGTGCCATGGTCTAGTTGATTGGACAGGGCTGGGTGCTAGGTTGGACTGGATGATTTTGGAGGTCTCTTTCAACCTGGTTGATTCTGTGGAGCTATATAAGGGATATTATAAAAAGGGTATTTTTTCAGTGAGTATTTGAAAACCTATCTGCAGTTTGTATAAGTTTGCAGGCCCCTATTACATTAAACATTTGGGCTATTTTTGTGTACAGTGATTTATAATCATGGAATCAGAGAACTGTTTCATTTGGAAACGACCTTTAAGATCATCTAATCCAGAGAGAATAGTGACACAAACTTGCTATTTAAGAAAAACATTTTGTGATTAAATAAATGAAAGAGGAAAAAAAAAAAAAAAAAAGAGCCTACCTCAACCTCCTCAGACCAAGGGAAATGATGATGCACTTACAGTAGATACTGCACTGCTCTGCTATCGGCATCTCTGTGACAGAAGGATTCTCTTATCAAATCCATTAAAAGCAGGACCGTTTGCTTATTGAGTGTTGCCTTCTGTCTGGCTCAGAGTGAGACAGGAAGGACTCCACTCAGCAATGATTAGTAACATTTCCACAAAGGTTTCAGTTTCTGTGGGGAGAGAAGAAATTGATCTTTAGAGAAATGCATCCTTGCAAATGTATGCGTAGATCCCCACGTCCACAGTAACCTTGAGGTACTTACTTACTTACTTAGGGGGTTTTGCTTCAAGCTGTTACAGATACTGATAAAATACCCAAACAGAACATTTTATAAGATGACTTCAAACACCCATGTCCCCCTTCTCCATTTCAGAGTAGCGAGTATAAAACCTTAGTATTTCATTCTTCATTGCACCCCACCCTTCTTATCCAGACAGAGTGGTGAGTAGGAAAATGAAGGGGGATAAAGAATGCTGAGATAGCCACTGAGGACCAAGCAGGTTTGGAAGTGGGTATCACTGGAAGGTCTTCCTTTCCATCACTTGTAGTCAGCCTCTTTCTGAAGGGACAGAGGTACCCTGTGTGAACTCTGGTGGAGAAACTGGCTTTCTGAATCTCTGTGAGGATTCAGTTTATTAATAGGGTGATGTTGAAATAATCAGAGGATTCTGCAAGAATTTTCCTCATGTGAAACATCACCAAAATTGATCTTCTGAGAATTCCACTGTTATCATTATCCACTGTGCCTGACTTGTGCAAGTATGTGGAACTATAGAGAGCTTCTCTTTCTCAATACTTCCATCAAAGCAAACACAAACATAAAATATCTTTGGACTGCATTTTTTTGTTGTTGTTTTCTTTGTTTGTGTAGGCATTTCTGGTGGGCAGAACCTGTCCTGGATGTGAGACCAGCCTTGAGATCTCCGAAGGGCTGAGCATCCTAATGCTAGACTGTGGTAAAACCATTCTGCGATGTGCAGATGTTCATCCCTACAGTGAGGTTATGCTAATACTTCAAAAGCTCTTTGGTGCACCTGTCCCTTGAAGAGAAAGCAAAACACGTAAGTGACAGAATGGATCTTACAGAGAAGTCATTCATCACTCATTAACATCTCAACTGCAGTTGATGCAATGATGGTGAAAAACTCCAGCTGTTCAGAGTAGTGTAGTAGTAGTTTTTCAATTGACAGTAAGTTGTACCGAGTCCTATCATAAATGTTTTCTGACAAGTAACTCATTGCTACCAACTAAGACTTTTCAGTGAATGTCTAAGTTCCTTACATTTTCAGGATGATACAAGAAAGTAAAATATACATATGTTAATGTTATTCTTGCACTGCAAATCTCAGCAAACTGTGTGGCTAATGTACAAAGCTCAACAAAGATGCATGCAGATGAAGGACTCATCTAAAAGTCAGCAAAGTCAGATGCAGTGTTTGGGGATATGGTGGGAAATTGCATTTGCATTCTCTGACTGCCATTAATTTCTGAAATGTGGTGTTTCTTTCCCCCCCTTGCAATCACAACATTTGAGAAACAAGTGTGAAACAGCAATTAGCTTTTGTCATTTGAAAACTAAAGTTCCTGTGTAAGTAATCATGACTGGGAGGCTGAAAAAGGATGGATGGAAGAGAAATAGAGAAGTACATTTCTACTCGTTAAGAGGTGACAGAGCCTGAGGCTAGTGGCAATGGTTTGGAGCAGAGAACAAGCTTGTAAGATCCCAGCATGTACCTCACTTCTGTCTGTGCAATGGGGCTATGAATGACCAAGCTGTGTGTAGTGGTTGGGATAATTTGGAGTCTTGGGAAAGAATCTCTCACCTTTTTCTGCATTGCCATATGAAGAAGAAGAAGAAACTTAAACCTGGATGGATTTAACACACGGTGCTGAACTTAAGAGTACAGCAGCAGAGTTATAGGCAGAGAAGAGAGGTTTGCTCATGTAGCACCACTACTAGACATGGGGGCTGCTGGCATTGGTGGTGAGCCCAGAGGAACAAGGCTCTCTGGCAGCTTCATCCATATGACATGTCTCACTGTGGCCCAAGACAGAGATTAAATCTACAGTCAACAGAAACAGATGATGCATTCTCCTTGCTAGTCCTTCTTGAGATCTGTTAGGTTGTTTAGAGGCTGACTGTTGTTTGGAGTCACAAGAAGAAAGTCACACCTGTCACTTAAGTAATGAAGGCTGAACTGCTCTGATCCATGGATCAGAGTGTACATGTACAGCAGTACAAGCGTAGACAAGTAACTGACTTCTAAGTGTAATAAGGTAAAGCTAAATTCAGATTTGGAGGGATGGTTTGCACCTGATTTCTTTGTAAGTAACATGCTTTAACAATTCTTGAAGGCCTTGTATATGACTGAATTTTATTTTACCTGTACTCCATAGGGCAAGATTTAGTGGCTGGCTTACAAGAACTAATAAGCATCTAAAGGAAGCTATCTTAAAATGTCAATATGAGTCTGGCTGAAAAACAAAGCCTTGTCTCTAGCACCTGTTACACACTGGAGTTAAACAGAGGAGTTAGACACACAAGTCCTTTTTCCTGGAAGCCATCTACAGAAATATTGATTGAGTAATTTCATAAAATACTGATTTAGTAATTTACCAGTTGATGAGGTGGTAGTGCACAGTGTAGGTCTGAGTTCTTTGGCATTTCTACTGCAGCTAAAACAACACTGATGAGCACTTCTTTTGCCATCGGCATTACTGCAAAAAGAGACACTGGAATCAAGTCCAACATAACCTACTGAGAGAGTCTGTAAAATATTTTCCTATTAACAACAGAATAAAAACTAATCTGGTATTCCAGAAAATTGAATGGCACTCACATTCCATAATCTTCATGAGATCAGCTTGCACAGAGTTTTGTTTTCCCTTTGCCTGGTTTGAGGCTGTTTATATTAATTCCATCCAGTTTTATTTTAATTAGTTTAAAATTCTAGGGGCTCAAGATCATCACGGTATTTCAAAGACAGAGTTTCAGCAGCCATCAGCAGCAGCTTTTTCATCCCTCAACTATTTAAGAGTTGCAGACTTTTTTCCGCCCTCCAGACAGTGACCTTGCTGTGGTGACTCATGCCTTTGTGACCCTGGGCTGGCAGCAGCTGCCTGCAGCAAACCATCACTGAGGATGCAGCCACAGATCACGTACTCGCCACCTCCACCACCTTACCACAGTCCTGCAAGCCCTGCAGAATGCCCAGCTGAGAACTCTGGTCCTGTCCCTTACCACAGAAACAGACTTTTCCAGGAATCAACTGTCCCACTGTGAATCCACAATATTTTCCACTTTCATCTCTTTGTGTACTGCTTTTTGAGGGAGTATTAGAGATATTTTTTGTTCCAGTCTCTTGTCACTGATTCTTGCCTGATTTCACAAGACTCAGCTAATTAAAGAAATTATTTCAGAGTAGAAGATAATTAGGACAACTCATTTTATCTATTTACAAATAAATGAGCACATGATCTTCTGTGCACAGGAGAGCAGTCACCTGTGCCTCATGAACACTATTTTATAGAATCACAAAATCAGAAAGGGTTGGATTAGAAGGGACTATCTAGTCCGAGCCCCCAGCAGCCAGCAGGGACATCTTCAGCTAGATCAGGTTGCTCAGAGCTCCATCCCATCTTGAATCTTTGCAGCGAAGGGGGCATCTACCACTTCTCTGGGCAATCTGTGCCATTTCAGATGTTCCTCCATTCAGTCCAGTATGAATCCTGTGGGTCACTTCATGGCTCACTTACAAAGTCAGGATCATGAGCAAGGAATTTGCACTACGGAACCAGTAAGGTCAGAGAGTTATGAAGCACAAAACACTGGCACAGGCTGCCCAGAGAGGCTGTGGAGTCTCCTTCTCTGGAGACACTCAGAACCCACCTGGATGTGTTCCTGTGTGACCTACGGCAGGTGATCCTACTCTAGCAAGGGGGTTGGACTAGATGATCTTTCAAGGTCCCTTCCAACTGCTAACATTGTGTGATTCTTTTAAGTCCCAAGCAGAGAAAACATATAGGAGAGACAAGACTACCTGTAAAAACTTGTTGCCAAAAGGAAGCTCTTCTCTGTGGCCACTGCAGATCAGACACCAAAGGATGTGTTGTCACCTCAGCAGTGGCATTTCACCAGAAGGGTAACGAGTCATGCAGTAAATTGCTCAGGACGTTTTTTTCAGCCATCAGCACCAGAGATTTAGAAAAAAGTTAGATGAACCATGGGGACATTAGCTATAGGCAACTCTGCACAGGATGGGCAATGGGCCTCCAGATGCCCTTCCCAGCCCTCCTGCCAGCAGGCTTGCAATGCTGTGTGCAATCCCTTTGTGTCTGGGCACAGGAACAGAAACGTCTGTCCTCCTGTCACCGTTGTATCACTGAGTACATATGAAGTGAATGCACATGCCTATGTATGCAGCTTGTATTTCACAGTCCGCTTATTAGACAGTTTTCCAACTTAAAGCTTCCAAACACTTCACAGGGGAAACCCCTTAGAGTATGAATTGAAAAGAAATTCCAACACTTGCACAAGTTATGGCTTATACTCTATCAGCTGGAACAGCACTGGTTTTAAGGTATAATGTTTATTATGCTTATGTCACAGCATGACTTTGTTTAATAGGAAATAAAGTGATATGAGGAAAAAAAATCAAACTAACCAACCAAAGCAAACAAACAAAACCCAACAATCAAAGAATCAATTTGAATGAAGATTTGGGGAAACACTGTTGTTTTGTGAATTATTCTGGTGTCGTACTCATAGATGAATCTTAGCTGACAGAAAGCTGTACTCATAGACAAATTTTAGCTGACAGAAAGAAACCCAATATACTCTTTATACAAACACCAGAGGAAACTGGAATCTGACCTTGTCTCAGCCTTGTTTCACCATTTGCCTCCTTTGGGAATTCGGGATCAGCCCTGTGTTATCTGTTGAACAATGCTCCTGTGTCCGGTCCTTGGCCCAGGCATCTGAGCAGTGCTCCTTCAGAAAAGGGAGAATGGGAAGCTTATTTTGTGGAGAAATGGGCTGTTCTGAGGGCAAACATCCACCCAAATTAAATGAAGAATTCGCTTAGAAATATGACTGCACAGTCCTCAGACGAAATGCAGCGCTGGAGCCGTTCACTCCCCACAAAGTTCTCCTCGAGCTGCAGGGCATTTTCTTGAGATGAACCTGATTCAGCAGTAGAGCTGGGAAGAGGAGCTTTGGGGAGGAAACCTGAACTGATGGGGGACCTGGGGAGCACATGAGAATGCAGTGGTGGAGAGCTGAGGTATCAAGATGAAGCTCAAAGTGGATGTGAGGTACACCCATCCGGAGGGCTGACAGGCAGCCATGCCATGGCTGCACGCTTTCTCTAATTAATCAGAACATGAAGTGGGAGCCTGGTTGCCAGGACTAAAGCTTTCCGATTCTACACCAGGAACCCCCCACGGGGCCCAAATGTAGACTTTAAGAGCCCTTCTATGACCAGAGTCCCATTTCTACTTGTACTTACTATATTACACAGCTCTTCAGGAGAAATATTTTAATCTGTCAGTTTCAGTTCAGTGGTGCTCTAAATTTATATCACTGACAACAACTCTTATTTACATGTACCAAAACCCAAAGAGATAAGCATCTGAGGTTCACCACGCTATCAGAAGGCAATGCTTAGCTGCATTGCTTGACTGTAAAATGTTTCACATATGCATTTTCAATAAAATATTTTTAAGTGAAAACACACAACCTCTGGTTTTGGTGTTAACAGATGGAGGAAAATGTTCCATTAACCTACCTTTTTAGGTTGCTTTTTTGGAAATCTCTGCAGATGTTCACATTAGGATGGCTTTTTCCTTGAGCTGAAATTACAAGGTAAAAAAAAACCAACCCAATGCTACCTGTATCATAAAAATTGCTAAATAACAACAAGCTGAATATGTGATATGAAACATACTGCCATTTCAACCTGAATGGTTAAATGTTAGCAGTCACTTTGTACTGATCTTAGTATTGCAGAGCAAGTTGCTCAAGGTGAAATGCTCCCAGGGAAGAAAGGTGACTCCAGCAGCCAAAGTATCCCATGTTTTCCACCAGCCTAGGATGAACCTAACTTTACAAGAAAAGGTCTTTCAGAAAAGCAGATGACACCCAAACTCAAAACTCGTGGTGTTTGGCTCATGGCTTGTCCTGTGGAACCTTCATGTTTCTGCATGCTCAGCAGTGAAGCTCAAGACCCCAGCAGATACTTGCAGCCCTCAAAGGACACGCAATAGGAAGCCATGGCAAATCCTGCCCTGAAACGGCATTTTTCCTTGTGCTCATTCTTCACAGCTGCCTCTCCTGCAGGGAGGAAACCTCCAAGGGGAAATACACTGACTTAAAAAAACTGCTCAGGCAGAGACCAAGAAGTCACATTTCCACTTGTATTAATGAAGCTGTCAGTGGTCCCTCTGTGTCATAACCTTCATCAGTGCCCCAGGCTTTCACCGTGCCTGAGAGAAAGCCCACAACAGCTGCTTCTGCTTAGAGTGCCCCTCCAGAAAAGCTTGCCTGGGACCATGTGAGACACATTTGTTGGTCCATGGTGCAGTATGATACCCATCCCTTTGACTGGTAATAAGTACCTGTTTGTCAAGAGCAATCCTCCTCTGATCAGATTATTTACATTCGAGAAATACTGAATCCACAAAGCAGTAGCTAAAGGCAACTCTAATAACTACCACAGCTGCCTTTTAACTGGGCTGAAGTCACCAGGGAGCATGGACTAATTTGCTGTAATTCATTTAATATGTTTAGTCTGAGCAACATAATTCCAGGCCAATAGACATTTTGAGAAATCCCTCATCAGTGTTAATTAGGAGAGAGTTACAGCAGCACCTGAGGTGCCCTTGACCAGAGCTAGGGGCAGGTTGCAGGGATTTGCTGCCTTCCCCCAGGCAGGACACAGTCCTCCACTGGGGCAGCCCCAGGGTGCCTCAGCCATGTCACTGCCCCCATGCCCTTACTGCTCTTGGAAAAGCAATCTTCACTGCCTTCTTTTTTGGTTGGGGGGTTTTAGCTATTTTTGGTTGTTGTTTTAATATATTAAACATCTAGAATAGCAAGTAAATATCTCAAACTTAGTTGCAACTTCTAAGCAAACAAGCAAGCCAGATCAGTTTAGGTCTTGGAAACCCTATGGAGTCATTGAATGACCCTCACGAGCCACACACCAATTTGCAAATGAGTGCTCAATGCTTGATATTGTTGTCACTGCTTCTGGGCAACCAGGAAGATCTGGATCCCAGGAGTGGGAAATTTCCTTCTGCAGAGCCAGATGAGTTAAGACAGATACAAGATATCATATCCCCATCTAATTTATTTTGAAGTATGTACATTCCTGAACAAGGATATTAGATGGCGAAAGCAATGAGAGCTTAATAGCTCACAGATGATGTGTGCACACACACACGTTCTGCTAACGCCAACAGACAGCTGTAGTCCAGTCCTCAGCCTATGCCCCTCAATCGTTTCTTTTCCTTAAACATTGTTCCAAGTGTGTAAAAATGCTAACTCCTGCAGCCACTCCCCTCTCCCCTTGGCAAATGTGCAACACGAAATGAAACCCATCTGACCTATCAGCCAAGTTTGGGGTTTTGCTTGGTTTGTTTCCTTTTTCTTTTCTTAAGGCTCAGATATCTGTTGACAACAGATGCTCAGGTTAAAGGTCACCAATTGTCTTTATCAGTTAAATGAACTTACTGCTAGGTGGAATAAAAAATGACTCGTTGTTATTTTGTACCTATTACAGTCAGAGCCTGTTCTTCATGTCTCAGACAAACAAAATTGTTACAATGATGTTATGAGTGAAAAAATATTCTGCTCCCAGAGTTTCATCTGCACAAGGTTTACAGAACTGGGGTGGTTTAGAAACATTTCTACTGTCTGAAAAAGCTATTTGAAACTTGATTTTACATATGTTTGTTTGACGTGGACTTGCCTCCACTGAACACAGTAATGTCTGCTCATTAATTGCAGCTTTGCTGGGAGAGATCAACCTAGGCCATTAGGTGTAAAAGCACACACACAAATCTGACAGGCAGCATGTAAGGGGATTCTCTGTGTGCGTGTCTCTTTTTGCCATCTGCAAAAGCAATTAGAAAGTCTACAAGCAATCACTGCCCTGCGCTAGATAGCAGCGATGGCTCACTTGCTTACAGATCACAGAACGTTAGGGGTTGGAAGGGACCTCCAGAGCTCATCAAGCCCAGTCCCCGCTGCCAAATTAGGATCACCTAGGGCAGGCCACACAGGAATGCATGCAGGCCAGTTTTGAAAGTCACCAGAGAATGAGACTCCCAGTCCTTCTGGGCAGCCTGTTTCTGTGCTCCATCACCATCAGTGTCACTTCACTTTCTGTTGATGTAGAACCTCCTGTGTTCTAGCTTGTACCTGTTGTTCCTTGTCCTATCACTGGGCATCACTGAAAACAGCCTAGCACCTTCATCCTGACACCTACTCAGATATTTATAGATGCTGATTAAGATCCTCTCTCAGTCCTCTCTTCTCAAGACTAAACAGCCTCAGTTCTCTGTCCTTCTTCACAGCAGAGATGTTCAAGTCCTGCAATCACCCTCATAGCTCTCCATTGGACTATCTTCCTTTCTCTTGAACTGGGGAGCCCAAAACTGGGCATAGTATTCCAGGTATGGTCTCACCAGAGCAGTGTAGACAACTGTTAATATCTTGGAGAGCACTGTGACTGCCGCCTTAAGAGCAGGTACTGGGGTCATCCAACCCATCAGGGAGAAACACAACCTTCCATCCTCTAGAAGTCCTAGCTGTTTCCCACAACTCCCAGAGACGTCACCTTGGTGACAAGGAGCATGCACAAACTTTGTCCCAGATCTGCTCACAATTCCCGGGAGACCAGCACTGCTAACACAGAAACATTCAATCTTCCTCCACTCTCAACACACTGGCTCCAATAATCACTTTATTTACAACTTTGTTTATCATGCATCTCTTATTCTAGGTCCACAAAGGTAACAGTATCTTAAAAATATCCCAGCTAAACCCACAAAACTTAGTCCTGCTGACATCAATCAGGCTGACAGAGAAGAACATGATAAAAAAGCCAACACTGAACATTATGGTGATATGCAAAGGAAATGGTAAAACTCTGTCTTCAGACAGCAGTATTAGCTTTTAAGAAACCAGCTGTGTCACAGGGGGTGCTGTCAGGGGCGAGCTTTTTGCATCAAAGCAGGTTTCTCTCCCAAATGGGAAGGTCCAGCTCTTCTCTATAGGTGTGACCCCAAGTAGTAGATGGCATTAAGCAAGATGCCTTCTGAGCAAGTGGAAATTTTGCATGAGTGAAGACTACGAGATTTGGGTCAAAGATCCACAGGTATTTGAATACTGCTGTGAAACTTTGTGCTGTAGGTGCACAGGAAATGAAAAAGCATTTGGAGGCTCTTACACAGTGATGAACACTTAAACGTACTACGCAAACCGCATTAAACTCTTCAGCAATGCCCACAAAGGAAATTCTGTCCTTTCAGCAGCCCTTCCCATCTTTGGCTCCAGTCCTGGTGTCCCTTGCTGTTAACAAAATTCCAAAGGGAGAACTTCAAGGGGAATTCAAATTTCAGACACAGGTAAGCACATTTGTTCCATCTCTTCTGTTTCTTTGTCTTCTTCCAGAGTACCTTGTGAAAGGACACCTGGAATACTTTCAGAGCAGTCATTTTGAGCTTGGAAGAATTGGACTTCATGCTCAGTAGTCAGCAGAGGTGGAAAAGGTCTGTGCAGCGACATTTTGTGGTAGCCATTTTTATTCTGCATCTGGATATAATTACTTTTATGAGAAGAATATACATGGTTCACACACTTTCAGCATGTTTGTAAGCTTTGCTCATAGTCTATAAACAAATGCAATTCTTTCAAGTTGGCTCTGTACACTTTACTGGATGAAAAGAAAAAGCTAGAGATTAACATTCCCATTTCCTTCCTCAGCTCAACCAAAAGTATGTTTGAAAGAGTGAGAATCACCATCCTTAGTGAGCATAAAATTAAGTTATTAAGCAATAACTGCAGCTCTTTACTTTTAAAAAAGGCAGGCAGACAATGCATTAAATATTTTCCTGTGGCTGGAATTGTGACCAAGAAAAAGGGGCATCACCAATGATCTTGAAATATAATTACAAGAAATTGATCTCGTCCTGCAGTTCATTTTTCACAAAATTCCTCATTTGGCAAATACGTGGCAGGCTGAAGAGAAATGTGGGGGTTCCAACTGTGGTTTTCATTCGTTTATTAAGTGTCTTTGCTCAGGTGATGTCTACAGCTGGATCATTTTTTACATCCTCAGGAATAGATGGAACTTGCTTGTTGCCAGTAATAATAAATGGATGGGTTTGGTAGCTCATAAAAATGAAGTCATGCCTGGAGAGGAATGGTGAAGCAGCCTGACAAATCTCCTGAATAGCAAAATGAACATCAGTTCAGCTACTAGAGAGATGGCTGTTCTGGTTGCTGACAATGCCGACTTTCTCTTCCTTTTGACAGTCACATACAACTAAAATGTCCTGAGATAGCAAAACAATAAAGGACATTTTAGGTGGAATATTAGGAAAAGATGTCCTAATAGTGAGGTCTGCTACTCTGTGGCATATCTACTCCAGAGCCATGATAGAGAGAAGTTAAATTACTTGAATCAGTTGAAACTGGATTGGAGAAAACTATGGAAAATACACCATGAATGAAGACCTACCTTCCTCTGGCAGATTTCTGGTCTATGTCATTCAGCAAAAAGCCACCACCAGTGTAAATTTGGAAGTGATGGATTGCTGCAGTTCAGGTGCCAAGGCTTCAAACTGCTAGATCGGTCACATCTGAAGGTGACTAGGGAAGGAACAAGGGACAGGTTTGGTAGATGTGGACTGGTGTAACTGTGATCACGGCAGTCACTCTGGAGCTGAGACCAGCCCTTGCATCTGGGAACCTGGCTAACAAGCAGCACGCAGTGCTCACCAACCTCAGCATGCACTGGTTGCCTCTACCTCACTTGGGCAGGCACCACGTGTGGCACAACAGCGAGATGTTCAGAGCCTCGTTGTCAGAGTTGTTAAAGGACTGAAATGGCTTTTGCTTCTCTTGAACTCCAGAATTTTTGGCTGAGCTTTGATTTGATTTTAGGCTTTTAAACTGTATCTGGAGCTGAAGGACTTGCACAACTGTTCACCTAATGTGTTATATAAGGACACCTTTGCAGATAGGTAATTAAAAACTAATGCTAGCTGGAGCTTCCAGACTGGAGAACTTTCCATTGAAAATGCCCTGCCACAGCTGTCCTGAACCTTAGAGGGTCCTTTGTTGCCCATGGGAGGAAGTTTCCTGGCTAGCAAAGAGACAAGCTTCCTGGGAACACCACAAAAGGAAAGACACTGCAAAAGTAATGTGCTTCCTAATGGAAAGTTTGGGATTGGGTGGAAATATTCAGACTGGGAAGAAACCAAAGAGTCTGGGCACACCATGGGTACTTCCATGGCTGTCCTACACCAACCCAGTAGACTGGGTGATGGTTACTGCTGAGGAAAGCAATGGAGGATAGGGGAAAAGCACATCAAGCAAGTCCAGACACCCTACTGTTCATTGAACAGAAAGCATGTTAAAAAATATGACACTCAATCACGTTATTGCTTCTACAGACAGCCTCTATAGCTCATGCAAACCTGCTCCTGTCTGTTTCCCTGCAGAATAAAACTAGGGAATGAGAAAGGCAGACACACTTTATTCTGAAGGTTTCAGGGCTGACAATTGGTTTGGAGACTCTGCTAGTTTCCAATCTGCTAGTAAGTTCTCTGTGACCCATCACTGTCACCCCAAATAATGGTGCCTTCAGCCTGCAGAATGTGCCTTGGGGTTTTCGCTGTCGAAAATGAAGGAAGCACAAAAATATTTTCAGTCAGTACGGGAACAATCTCCACATTGCACAGCTGCAGTGTAAGTGCTGTCCCCCAGAGACCTTCTAGAATTTGATTAAGGTATATGGAAACTTGACTCATATTTTATGAACATTCATTTTCCTGATACATTTTTAAAGGGACAGCATATATTTCCATTATGTGGAAGAAATGAAGGCTGTTATTTTGACAGGAATAATACATTTCTAGCATGCAGCAGGTTTTGGTGGCAGCTGAAGCAGCAGCACAGCAGCTGTGGCATTTGTTGCTGCGGGGGACTCTCAGTTTGATGGGAGAAGCACCACAAACCATAGTAGAAATAACAATTATTAGTTTGGGGGGTTTGGTTGGTTGGTTTTGTTTTTTACTTTTTAAAAGGAGAGTAATCGAGAGGAACAGAAAAGGTTTAAAGAGGAAGGCAGAGGCACAATCATATACCCACTTGTGAAGCTGAAGAGCTGTGATACACCCTGAGACAGAAAATAGTATTCCAGAGGGACATGTTCCCATCTGGCTAGCCACAAAAAAGCCTTTGGGCTGACATCTTACCAGCATGAGGGGAAATAAATGAATAAATGGGCAAGCACATAGAAGCATATTGGGCTAACTAACAGCAAAGCCAGGTCATGCTCTGCAGAGCACATGCTCCTGCAGGCTGTGACAACTGCCAGCACATGCCGCACTGATCCCAGAAAGTGAGTAGCATACAAGAACTGCCTCCCTGCAGACCCTCACATTTCTGCAGGCTGCAAGCATGGAACTACTGGATGATCTTGGAGGTCTCTTCCAACCTGGTTGATTCTATTCTATTCTATTCTATTCTAACTCACAGGGTGCTCCAGCAGTGAGGATAGGTTATGCCCTGCCTCTTACCTGAGCCTTCAGGGAAGTCAGGTGAGCTGTTGAAGATTTACATCCCTGGCAACAGTAGAATAAACCTGTTGCTTGCAGAAAGCTGGTTGTTCTGTGGAAGACATACTCTGCTAAAACATCACTGTTGCAGTAGGAACTCTCCATCTGTTTTATGTAAATAATTTCAAACTGTGTGATTTATGTAATGGATTTTGTTTGAATTAGTTTTCACCAGCGAGATGAGGATAAAGATTTTCTTTTATATTACACAGCTGGTTCTATTTCTTCTTAGCATCTGATACTTTTATTATTTCTATACAAATTCTTTTACTGCAAGAGATTTACTACCTATAGTAATCTCGCATGGTGTGAATTTCTTATAGCTTATTCATTTAGTCTTTCATGTGACTACTCTGGACTAGAGGCAGAATGAAAACGAGGAGATCTAAACCTGGTAAATATTATGGGGCAGTTCGCCAGGAGTCACACCTGCTGTCTCTTTCACAGTACCCAACATTTTATGTACATCACTCAAAGAACTAAGTAACTAGTTAATTCAAACAGAGCAGCAGAACCAAATTATTTCATGCATTAAGTTCCTTCAGAGATAGCAAAAATTATGAGATTTCAGAGACAAAGACCATTTTTATGACATAGCCAGACAAGGCCCCCTAAATCCACAGGTCCTAATGGAAATAATAAATAACAAAACTTGCAGGAGAAGTTTTGGAAAATCACAGAAGCAGAGTCACAGAATGTTAGGGGTTGGAAGGGACCACCAGAGATCATCGAGTCCAACCGTCCCTGCCAAAGCCAGGTCACCTAGGGCAGGCCACACAGGAACACACCCAGGCAGGTTTCGAAAGTCTCCAGAGAAAGAGACTCTACAGCCTCTCTGGAGAGCCTGTTCTAGTGCTCTGTCACCCTCACCTTGTGTTGAGGTGGAACCTCCTGGGTTCTACCTTGTGCCTGTTATTCCCTGTCCTATCACTGGACACCACCAAAAGAATCTGGCCCCTTCACCCTGACACCCACCCCTCAGATATTTATAGATGCTGATAAGATCCTCTCTCAGGCTTCTCTTCTCAAGACTAAACAGCCCCAGGTCTTTGTCTTTCTTCACAGAAGAGATGTTCAACTCCTGCAAGTCATTCTTGTAGCTCTCCATTGGACTCTCCAGCAGATTTCAGTCTCTCTTGAACTGGGGATCCCAAAACTGGACATGGTATTCCAGGTGTGGTCTCTCCAAGACAGACCAGAGTGGGAGGAGAACCTCCCTAGACTTGATGGACACCCTTTTGTTAATACCCCCCAGGATGCTGCTGGCCCTTTTGGCCACAAAGGCACATTGCTGTCCCATGGACAGCTTGCTGCCCACTAGGATTTCAAGGTTTTCCTCCATGCAGGATGACCCATAGTCTGTACAGGTGCGTGCTATTATTCGTTTCCATATGCAGGGTTCTGCACTTGTCTTTATTGAGCTTCGTGAGGTTTGCCTTTGCCCAGTTCTGGAGCCTGTCCAGATCTTGTTGGATGGCAGCACAGCCTTTCCTTGTGCCAGCCATCCTGCTGGTTTTGCATCATCAGTGAACTTGCTGAGGGTACGCTCAATCCCCTCATACAGGTAACTGATCAAGATATTGAACAAACTGCTATGTATAAGCTTTCTGCAAGCCAAAAGTGTCCTGCAAAAAGTGTCCTTGAAAGTCAGGACCCTACAGTGGTCTGGTGAACACAATGTGTCACCTTTATCTACTCCCAGTCCTATATATGTGGCACAGGGATGCTGAGTATCAGAGCACGTGCATCTCTATTTCCACTTTGGGCTACCATGGGACTAGTGGCAGATTCTACTCAAAGTCTCTCTCTGTGTGCAGAGGGGATGCAAGATAAGGAGCTGACACTGCAGCTTAAAAGCCAAAGGCTGGAATAGCCTGAGTAAAACAAAATTTTCCTTATTTCACTTTCAGGTTTCAAGTGAAGAGACTAACACTATTAACCCAGTTCAAATAGAGTAAAAGGTACAGAGTAAATTATAAGCAATGCCAGAGAGAAAGAAGAGATGTTGAAATTGTTTCTGGGCTGTGTCTGTTACCTTTGCCTGCTGAGAAACCTTATGGACTATACTGGTTTACTATATGGACATACTGGATGTACGTTCAGGTTTCAAAGATGTTTCAAAACAAATAACTAGGCAATTATGGATGTAATTGCATTTAAAACATATAAATGTACTTAAAGCATCTAAAAAAAATACATACTTGAACTTTAAATCAACCAGTGGAGACCAGTGGATCAATTCAAAGGTAGGTTTGACTAGAGTTATTGCCCTCTTGTCATAAGGCTAGCATCAATTTACATTGGACATAAAAGGAGGGAGTGAGATGATGTTAACAGTATATGTTTTGTTACTGCACTGCTCCCCTGCTGGTGGGGCTCCATTTTTAATCTCACCTTCTGTGAGCTGTTACAGTGTAGAGGTGGAAGAAAAAATACACAGGACTTCCTGAGGTCTTGTTTGAGTTAGGAAAATAAATCAGAGTATGCCTGTTTTTTAAGAATTAATTTTGTTCCCTGTCTGTCCCAGAACAAGAACATTCTATTTTCCTCTAACTATTGTTTTCTCCATCACATTTGTCACAGTTCTTATAGAGGTCCTTCGATTCTGCAAAGTGGTCATTGACCACAGATGGTAGCCAAAATTCAGCCTGTTGTCACCAGTTGATTCTGCCCTATAAGTCATGTGATGTAAAGAGCTCCACACTCCAAATCAAAGGGCAGAGGAAGCAAGTGCTCCTCAAAACAACATAACTTACAGTAATAACCTTTGCAACCCTGACAGCAAGGCAGCATGGGCTGGAGCACCATCTGCTGGCATCCTCTCTGCTGCCTGCTTGCATCGCGGAGTTACAAGTTTTGGTTGCTCTCACACAGTCCTGCTCTTTTTCCCGTCAGGAGATGTACTGGCCAGGGATCCTCACTCACACTTCCCTGCAGGGCAGCATCCCCTGGGCAAAGGAAGTTAGGAGGAGTGTGGGCTTCTTCCTCCTCCAAAGAGTGACAGGGAGCCAGGAGGTTGCACAAACAGGGATCTAGACTTGCCAGCCACAGTACCCAGCCTTGAGGCTGTCTGGGAAACTCAGCTGGGTGGGGGACACTGCTGACACAAGCCTAAGCCAGCAGCACCATAGGGCTGCATGTTCCTCCCCTGCACAGGGGGTCTTGCAGCTGCTGCTGGAGAGGCAAACTTCCCAGCAAAACCAGCCACTGCTTACAGCATGATCCTTTTCCCAAACTCAACATTTTCTGCTTTCTGGGTACCACTGACCTTGCCTGAGGCCTTCTCTGAGCAGGAGGGAATAGATTTTTGCAAGGCTGGTTGGCTGCCAGGAGAATGAAATATGTTTATTTTTTCTCAGCACATTACCGTAAGTGCTCTCCCTGTAAAGCATCCTTGCACTCTCTGACTTTTCAACTGTCAGAGGACATTCACATATGTTCCCCTTCCCCACATGAGCTGCTGTAAGCTCAGTTCATGTACAGATTTCTTGCCACAAGCATTCCACAGAGGACAGAATGGCCCAGACAGCTGTGGAGAAATCCTGGCTCATGTGGACGTCTCCACAACTTGGAGCATCCACAGGTGCCAAAAGCAACTTTTTGCATGGCCACATTTTATATTTAATAGTCACAGGATAAAGTACACAAACTCTAGAGAGCGCACAGAGGAGAAACCAGCAAGAATTATCTCCAAAATGTGACCCCAAAGAATGGGTCAAAAAATGTAGGACCAGTCGGGATACCCTTGAGACACAAAGACCAAAAAAGAGGAAAGTAGCTATTCTCTTCACGGTGCAATGAGAAGCAATACGCTGTTTTCCGTGTCCCTGTGACTAGGACAAGGTGTAGAGGGCTCAGCTTAACATGAAAAAGGTTCACATTTGACATTTTGGAGACCTTCCAGTAGGACAGATGCACAGCACTATGTTGAGTTGTATACGGAACACAAACCCTATGGCGAGAGGCTGAGGGAGCTGGGGTTGTTTAGCCTGGAGAAGAGGAGGTTCAGGGCAGACCTCATTGCTGTCTACAACTACCTGAAGGGAGGCTGTAGCCAGGCAGGGGTTTGGTCTCTTCTCCCAGGCAACCAGCAAGCAGACACAGTCTCAAGTTGTGCCAGGGGAAGTATAGGCTGGATGTTAGGAGGAAGTTCTTCCCAGAGAGAGTGATTGGCATTGGAATGGGCTGCCCAGGGAGGTGGTGGAGTCACCATCCCTGGGGGTGTTCAGGAAAAGACTGGATGAGGCACTTAGTGCCATGGTTTAGTTGACTGGATAGGGCTGGGTGCTAGGTTGGACTGGATGATCTTGGAGGTCTCTCCAACCTGGTTGATTCTATTCTATGGAGTCTCTGTAACCAGGACCATGCAAGGCCTTTCTCAAGAATGAGGGAGGTGTAACTGACCTTGTTGCGGTATGTGGAGTGGACGTTGAAATATTTTTCCAGCTTTGTAAGTCTTAGTCTCCCATGAGCAATGCCGTACCTCTCTGGAGTAGCCTTCCCAGGAGGAAGCACATCAGTCCTCTCAGAGGCACAACGTGGGTGTCTGAAGAATAGAAGAGAAGCTAAGGATGAAGTTACAGAGCGGATGAAAGTGAACGTTCAGAATTATAGATTTAAATTTAGGCAGAAATTACACCAAAATACTACTGCAGCCTCTTTTCTCCTACTTTGGACATTAAGTTTAGTCTGCCTTACCTCAGTCTTATTCGACATAACTCAACGAAATCTGGCCAATGTGCAAGCATGCTCAGTGTCTCTTAACATTTTAGGGTCCAGTTGTACTATTATGTGTTATTCCTGTACACATTATCAACCTTCTAAGCTAAATTTGGTTAGAAAAACTCAGAAACCATTTTAGACTCTGACAGGCAGACAGAAAATTTGCTGTGTTAGAGTAGACAATAAGAATTCTTTGTCTGTGTAAAATTGAGAATTCCCATGGTCAAACACTAGATGTGGGAGGAAGGGGAAAGCAAGGAAATTCTTAAGGAAAGCCATCAGACTGAGTGCAAGGCTAAACTTCAGATGTTTCCAAATCCCTGTCAATAGCATCAGTGTACTTAGTAGAAATCACGCAAATATGCAAAAGTTTTCAATTCAGCTATTATTTTTTCATCTTTCATTTGTCTGTTTAGTCACAGTGTTAGCAGTAAAAGAATCTTTTCAGCACTGTGCCTCAGGGATATTAAAGAAAGTTCCTTTATTATTTCAGACATCTCCTGAGAATAGGGTACGTGTTTTACATAGATGCAGCAGAGCAGTAGAAGCATCCCCTCAAAAGACATAAAAATTCATCATTTTGCACTCATTCAGAGGGATAACAGGAAAAAAAACCCCAATGACACAGATCAGCAAGGTAGGAAAAATCCTACAGACAAACAACAAAAAGATCTTTTAAATCAAGTCTTCCTAACTTATATTTTAGGTGCCAATATGTAACTCATACCAACTTACCCTCTCACATGTTGGGTGTAAGTCTGGAGAGAAGATATATACTTCAGCTCTGGATTTCACAGTGCGTGCAGAATCTCATGTATGCCTCAAATGTCTGAAGTGGGTCTCTGGTCGAGGGTTAATCTGCATTTTAAAGTATATTTGGTGGTGAGTGAAAAACAATCATGGAGAAAAAAAAAATCATTGCTGAAAAGACATGGATTTGTTTTTTTAATGCCCTGAATATCATAGTGGTAGATTAACCCAGTTGATGAGGTAGGTGGATAAGTTGCATGAGGCTGATCTGCTCATCCTCTTCAGATGATTCATTATACAATGCTATTGAAAAAGAAATGCTAGGAAGTTTCTTCAGTCAATTATGTTCATCTATATGTAGGTTTAAAAAAGTAAAACCGTGGATGAATTCTGTAATTGTCAAGAGAGCAACATAAAAAAGCTTCTTTGTTATGACTGTACACAACCTAAGAATATTTTTTTCTGGATAAGGAAATTCTCTGATGATGAATAATTTCTTGAAGACACAACAGACTGCTTGCTACACATTTCAGTACTATGAAAGAGGGCTGAACTTTGTTAAAAAAAAAACAATCACTTTGTATCTTACCATTACCGGTGTGAAACCAATGATTGGAATTGATGATCTTGAAGGTCTTCTCCAACCTACAAAATTCTGTGATTCTGTGTAATATAAAGGTGTATATGGTTAACACTCCAGGAGGAGTGTCCCTGAACTTGAAACCTGACCTCAGGGGGTCCTGACCCCTCCTCAGGGGTGGGTCTGGACAGCCCCAGGTGAGGGTTAGCCCACTCCCCCTTCTTGTCCCTTAAGAGCAGGGGGACTTCCTGTTCTCTCCTTCTCTCTTGGGACTCACGCTGCTCTTTGGACACTGCTCCCTTGGGACACTGCATCTCTCCACACACACGTGGCCACCACCATCACAAACTCGGGTTGTATTCATACCTTTTTTGTATTTGTTATCCTCCCTTCCCTACACCCTTTGTAACCTCCCTACCTTTGATACCCTTTTTAAGTTATTGTTAAACTTGTTTTCCTTTTTTAACTTCCAAATCGAGTGAGACTGATTTATTTGGTGGGTTATTCTACCAAAATTATTATTGTCTCTGGGGATTTAATTCTAACCCCAGACAAAAGGGTAAACAGTCAACTGAGTGGAGAAAAGCACTGAGTGTAGACCTTGTTACAGAAACATATGCCTTGAGATAGTTTTAGCCTCCTATTTGGGCTATAAAGAAAATAAACCAAAGACTTAAAAGGCCACACAAAACACATTCTGTTTTCTATGCTGGTGAAATTATTAATTACAAAATGACTGAAGCTAGTCAAACTTCATAAAACTGTCAATTGTGTTGGCCTAGCACAATTACAGTCATTGCAGAAACATATCTTTCTGCTAGCTCCTTCCCCTTTCTTTTAGGCACATTGCTTTAAGCCATGGAAGAACAGACTTTTGAAACGCCAACAAAAATGCAATTTACATCACTCGTTTTGTGATGCCATTGTTAAAGGCCAAGATCAATAAACCATTTAAGTGTGTTGGTATGTTTTGCTGGCTGCACATAGGTATGAAATGAACCTAGTTTCTGGTGTAGCCTTGTGAACTGAGGAAACTGAGTGTGTTGGAAGAAATCCATTTCTGCTCACTGGGGGAAGAAAATGGGGAATTTATCACTGAAAGCACACTTACAAATTTGCTAGCTGTTGAATGAGACCAGTACATAAAGTGGAACGCGTTCATTTTGGTGTGATTACGTCATCCTCAAAAGTGGATTGAGCTCTACGTGTCTTAAATTCCACATCTTACACTTGGTCCTGTGATTATTCTGCATGATTTTCTAACAGTGGTGTCCATCAGTGAGCTCAGCTTCAAGTATGCTAAAACTGTGAGTCCTAAACTACCTGAAGGGAGGTTGTAGCCAGGTGGGGGTTGGTCTCTTCTCCCAGGCAACCAGCAACAGGACAAGGGAGCACAGTCTCAAGTTGTGCCAGGGGAAGTATAGGCTGGATGTTAGGAGGAAGTTCTTCACAGAGAGAGTGATTGGCATTGGAATGGGCTGCCCAGGGAGGTGGTGGAGTCACCATCCCTGGAGGTGTTCAGGAAAAGCCTGGATGAGGCACTTAGTGCCGTGGTCTAGTTGATTGGACAGGGCTGGTTAATAGGTTGGACTGGCTGATCTTGGAGGTCTCTTCCAATCTGGCTGATTCTATTCTATTCTAAATTCATAAATCATGAATGTAAAACATTTGGGGAACGTGAAGTAAATTAGTGTGCATAAAAAACTTCCCTAATGGGAGTTGCATGGATCCTGAGGGAGTTACATCAAGAATATTTCTATAGCCAATTGTTTGACACTAACAGTCGCTGGATGCTAAAGTAACTAAGTAAATACTTCTACACAAGTTCTTCTAGAAATGTCTGTTACACTGCATTTCTATGCTGCACAGGTGAGCAAAGAGGGGTGCCACATAATGTACTATATTACACATTGGCAAGACAAGGCCTTGGCTATACTGGGAATAGGGAAGTCAAAGCTGCTATTACTTTCAAGTCAACTAAATAGTTTTAGGTGTTTCTGAAATAAGATAGCAGGACAAATTCTGAGAAAGCCAGGCACCCGATAAAAAGTGATGCTTAGAATCTAATCCTACAATAATGGCTAAATTTCTACAGGGATAACAGGCAAGGCTCCCGTGGCTACAATTACAGTAGTAATTGAGAAGTGCCAGGAAACAGATCTTTGGAGTGGTCCTTACATGTTGTCTTAAACAGTTCCTAAGCACAGTGGTGAGAGTTTGCTATGTCTACATTGCCCTCGGTGGACCCTTATTTACCAACATGCATCTTCCAAGAGACATTTGCTTGCTTTAACCATTCCCATGGCAACTCTGTCACTGCAGCAAATAGTTTTGTGAAAAAGAGCCTGAGATCTGGAGAAGAGGAGCTCAGATTCCTCCCGTGTTCACTGCACTTGGAAAAGTGAAATTCTGTGAAACGGGGCAGAGAACTGTTTTTTGTCTGTGCACCCAGTACCCCAACCCGCTCGTCCCACCACACTTGGCAGCTTCCTTAACAGGTTTGCAGGTGCTGAGGAGTGAGAGCTGCATGTTTCAATGCAATAGGAACATTACCCAGTGAAGCTGTGTCCACTTCTCCAGAAGCACTTGGTGGCCCTCTTTGAGGAGTTGAGACCGGACAGAAATGCTGCAGCCATTCCTGTGGTGAGTGGATGGTGCCTATTGCCACTGCCTTATGTTTCAGGAGTGAGTTAATGACCTGCCAACACCCCAGGACTGCATTGTCTTCAGAGCTTCCAGACAGGGGATTGTGCTAGTGCCAACCTTTGCTAAGGAGTTAAAGGACACCAGAGGGAGATGCAGCTTCTGAGCACTTGGCCACCATCATTGCAAGGCTAAGAACCACAGCACCAGGATAAAACCTCCCTAGATTGCAACATCTAATTCCTTACTTGCTCACACACATGCTGAATCACAAGAATTCAAAAGACAGCACAATACACAGCACCAAGAATCAGACCAAACAGGACTGGGATCTTTAAATGCCTATCATATGAGTAGCTCACAAAAGTTTCTCTCAGCTCCAGCCCTGTACCATAACAACTTGCTTGTCAAAATCGGCATCATTTGTTTTGTTCCTCAGTATATGTTGTGACTGGGGGCTTTTTTGCCCTTAAAACTAATATGCACAAATTGAAGGCATAGAATCATGGAAGCATAGAATGGTTTAGGTCGGAAGGGACCTCAAGGATCATCCAGCTCCATAGGCAGGGACATCTCCCACTAGAGCAGGTTGCTCAAGGCCTCATCCAGCCTGGCTTTAAATGCCTCCAAGGAAGAAGCATCCACAACCTCCCTGGGCAACCTGTTCCAGTGTCTTACCACCCTCACTGTAAAGAACTTCCTCCTAACATCCAGTCTAAATCTCCCCTCTTCCAGCTTAAACCCATTCCCCCTCGTCCTGACATTACTAGACCTTGTCAATAGTCCCTCCCCAGCCTTCCTGTAGGCTCCCTTCAGATACTGGAAAGCCATTCTAAGGTCTCCTCGAAGCCTTCTCTTCTCCAGGCTGAAGAGCCCCAACTCTCTCAGCCTGTCCTCATAGCATCTCAGGCACTAGCTGAAAGTCCAAACAAGCATTTAAATGACACGGGAGAGGCTCAGCTACCTCTGCAACCCCAGCTGAGCTGAGCTGTTCAGTCCTGACGCTTTCCCAAGCATGGAAATAACAAACACAGCTGAAAGGCCTCAATGGGCTGTAAAACCACCAGAACCACTACCCAGCTCCTCTCCATACAGATTTGTCTTGTCACTTTCCACTGGTTTCTTTTCAGGTTTAGTCACAACTGTAAAGACTATCTGTTTATCTAGCTAGGAGCTTAATTAATGGACTGGGTATGCTTAATGACATGGGTGTGGGTCATTTGCTCCAGACAGTCTCTGTCAGACAGACAAAGTTTTATATAGCCCAGGGCCAAGTCATTGTGCTAGGCAAAAGGTTAAAATCCCTGGGCCCAGTTACACAACTAAATACACTGCATTGAGCAGTGACCTCTGTTGAGTCACAGGCAGAGGCAGTCAGAAGCCACCTGGTCTTGTCCTCAGGACACACTCAGCCTAAACACTGCAGCTGTAGGGTTAGTCTCTGACACACCTCAGCATGCCATCCCCAGCATGATGCTGCAAGTGAAGTGAAACCAGTCATAGCACATAATGCCCAGTAAAATCACATCAGTATCAAATGCTAGGCCTTTTTTCATCTTTAAGGATAATTAAGGTTAAACCTCCATAGTATCTTGTTTTTCAGTCAGACCTAACAGACCTTGCCTAAAGTCAGATTGATTTTTCCCTAGGAATTACATATTCAGATATATGTGTGTACACACACACACATCTAATTTTTTTAATAGATAGATTGACAGCTATAAATAATTGCACTTAAGATGGTACTCTAAATCTTCTGGTTCTTTGCATCTTCATGACATCTGTGACCTGCTTCACACTGTGTTCTGGGTACATTCACAAACTTCAGTTGGGACTCTGCATGTCTATTCACTTTCACACTTCTCCATGCTCAATGTGTGCCTGCACGTTGAGGTTTGCAGGACCTTTTACATTGGGAACACTGCTAAATCCTGGTGGTTTGTGGGGTTTGGGGTTAGGTTGGTTGTTTTTCTCCTCGCAAGGTCCATGTTTCTGTGTTATCTGAAATTCATAACTGGCTTTGTATCTAAAACACCATTTGACTGTGCAGGTTATTTTTACTGAATTTGGCACAGCTGAAGGCCCTTAAAACCCCTGTTAAATCACGGCTTACTTCTAGTTCTGTTTTTCCAGTGATACTACACAGAAAAGAAGTAGACATGGCAAAGTACCTACTGCAGTTGGCAGCTACGAGAGGCTTGCTGCAGTATTTTTAGTGCTGAACCGGCAGCCAGCCCATCATCATGTAAATCCACACTTCTTTGTTGGTGTTGTTTTGTAGGAACCTGGTACCATTAGTGTCTCCCCAAGTCCAACAAAACAGCTTATCAGTGGGTAACCCACCAGCCCTACTTTGCAAGTGAAAGGCTCATGGTGAAGTCTTTCAATATCAGCTGGCTATTTAAAAATGGAATTTGTGGCACTCTGCAAGAGACTTCTGTAATTTCAATTGGGCTTTCTTTGGAACGGGCTATCTGTGAAAAGAACAGTTTTGGAAAATAAAGCCTTTATCTACTTATTAGCAAGTCAATAAAAGCCATGAAGACTCCAAACTTCTGCTTTGGCTTTCTGTGTGTTAACAGGCCAAACAACCTAGCTTCATTTGAAACTGGTTTCAAATTACTTGCAGATGGCTGGATGTAGATGAAAGACTGCATAAAGGTGTTCCTTATTCTATTCTTTACTCCCTAGACTATTGGGCTATGTGCTGACACTTGGATGCTTGTTTTACAATATCATTTGACATGTGGGATTTATGTGTCAAAATTTCATTTGAAGCCAAGAAAATGTCAACCAGCAAGCACTGAGAAGCAGCAAAAGACTGTACTTTTCAAGACAGAAGTCAGTGAGCAGGACACTGCCAAGCCTTAACCCTGTACCAAGCACACACAGACGAAAATTTGACCCAAGTGCCAGCAAGCTAAGATTCCTTTGGTGTGTTCTGCTGAGTATTCCATTACTGCCTTTATCATTAAAAAAATAATGTAATAAAATGAGACCTTTTCCCTGAATGCATTAATAAAGATAACTTGTTGGTCAAGCTCCAAAACCACTGGAGCCACATTTAATTTACTGCTTTTATGGATTTAGGATTTGGTTTGCTGCTATGTTCAGTCCACTGCAACAATATAATGGGAAATTGTAATGGCACATTTAAAAGAAAGGGTCATAATCTATCACTGAAGCTTTAAAATGTCTTGTGCAGACATCCACCATTAAACGCTACCAAAAATGGACATCTAGTATGGTTTTTGCCACAGCTCACCATAGGGGAATATCCAAGTAATCATCCATATATTTTGGGAAAGAGAGCAGCTAAAACAGCTTTTAAGGGCTTACAACCCTGTTCCTGCTGCTCCTCATGTTAAAAGTGTGTGTTACTTCTTAAAATATGAGATGGTGTACCACTTTATTGCCAATCAATAAATGTGAGTTATGGGAAGGCCTTCCTGACACCTTACGTCTAGTTGTTCAAAAACTAGTTGTTCTAGTTCAGGTGGCAGAGACTGTGCCACCACCACATAAAGCACTGAGACAGAACACCTGTGGAGTGTCACATCACAATAGGAATAAAGTGGTACGAAAGACCCATATCCTATCAATCTCTGTAAGAGAAGTGTCCTGCTTCTTAACAGCCTGACTCTACACTTGCTCTCAGAGGAGGAAGGAGAGGAGCAAGATTTTGTTGCCCCTGAACAGGCAACTCTCTACAGCCTCCCACACTGAGTAGAAACTGCTCAACAGCTGCATTCACTTGGGCTTGCTACTGAAATGCAAGATGGGAGAAATAAGCAATGGAGCACTGGCTTGTTTGAAATGGTCCTTACCTGTAAAGGAGACAACTCTGAAGAGTGAGGCTTTAAGGTGAAACACCAGTCTGAAGGATTAGACGTAAGGTGGAATGGCTTTGGCTTGATGGCAAAAGATGGGCTCAAGGTATACTCCAAATGCCATATCCATTTCTTCCTTTCTCCTCTCAGGGCAGCACAAGCCTCCTCTTTCTCCTGCTCTAGGTTGACATCAGCAACTCGTTCTCCACATCACTGAGCAGTCTCCCACGACACCACAACATGATCCAGTCCTGGGTGAAAACAAACAAAATTTGCAGACAGAGAGTGAACACCAAACCCACCTGGTTCCTTTGGATTTATTTTAAGATCACAGGTTTCAGTAAAGAATGACTAACAAGGCTTTTCAAATTGTCCTCAGAAACATGCCTGTCTCCTTGCTTTCAGGCAAGGGAGGAAGGAATTTACCATTTTACTTCTACAATGAGGGCTGCTCATATACTTTCTAGGTTGTGCTAGGAAAAAAACCCATTCCTCTACCCTGATGACAAACACCACCACCACCACCACCCTTATTTAGGAAAAGCAGCTTGTACAGAGACTTGCTCTAGCTGCAGAATTAAACAATACATTGGGTTTTATTTGCTTTCAGGAGTTTCCATTGTGCAGCTTTTGCCAGAAGTCTGAAGAGGCCTGTGATGTGTAATTTACTGCCCAGTGATTTTAAAGATGAATATTTGGATTCTTATTGATATTTGATTTTTATTGCTCATTTTGTTACCAGAGAGATTTCCACATGCAGCTTTATATAAACCTGGTCTGGTTTCTTTTCTGTCTTTGGAATACAGCATGTCTTGCTTTGCTAAGAGTTTGGAAACAAATGTTCTGGGGGGTTTTGGTTTGCTTTGCTTTTCTTCCTCTCTACAGCTCATGCTTATACTTTATATTAATTCCTTGCTGCGTGTAAATTCTTTATTGGTGGGATTTCTGTCAGTGGTTTTGGGACTCCTCAGCCTTGTGGAGCTGGTAAGCCAGGCTCCCCACAGCAGCTGCAGCAGCAGGGCATTGGGGATGTTGCCCTCATTCACACTTCTGCATGTTCTAAAATCTACCTGAAGTCTGAGGGCTTGTGTCTTTGATGTGGGCCCACCACGACCAGCAAGAAATGGGTGAGACTCTGAATATCCTGATCAAACCAGGGCTCCTTCTCCCAGCTCAGCTTTATTGCTGTATGGATGCTGTGAAGCCCATCTTTACCAAAACAGCTTGTAGGAAGCTCAAAAGTGAAAGCCCAGAAAAGTCCCAAAAGACATCAGAAGAAGGGCTCAGATCAAGTTTAGAAGGTTAAATCCAAAACACGAATCCTGACAGCTCAGGAGGCACCTGATGTACCCAAAAATATTGCTTCTTGACACCCTAGTGATAAGAGCTGAGCATGGTTCTCCTGCCAACTTTAAGCTAAATGAAGCCCCCCTAAGGAGACTCCCTTAGAGGGTTGCTCCAGTAGATGCCCAAGGGCACTCCTAATGTTGTCAGGAACCTTCACAAAATGCATCAGCAACGTTTTTGAGAGGTGGACAGAGGGAGGCGCTATCCCTTTATGAAACAGTCCAGCGGCTGTGATGCTCTGCCAAGGAGCAAGCAAACCCAATTCATTTCCTCTTCCCTGCTGAGGGCTAACAGCTCGCCAGGTTCCTCTGATTGTGTTCCACCTGGGCACCTAATCAAACAAACCATTCATGAAATAAGATCTGACTGAGCAATATTTCAAATCGTGCAACTCTACATACAATAGAAGCTGTTTTAAAATTACTTGCCAAATTAGCTCAACCAAGCCAGAAGCACTAACTCCTTAGCCAAAGCCCTCAGTGCAAGTTCGAAAGCTGAAATAAAACTTTTAGGGCTCTTGAAAGGACTGGAGATGCGGGAAATTACATTCATAATCCCAGTGGTGGGAATGCTAATACCTTTTGATAGATTACAGTGATTTCTTTATAAAAGCAAAAAGGTCTCTGAACCCGAGGACCCTACAAAGAGCAAATGAAACATCCTGTAATCACAGCTGTGGCTCAGGAAAGCAGTTAGGTATATTCCCAATCTTAAGTACCTTCTTAAGTGCTCTGCTATATAGGGTTGTGCTTCAGCTAAAGCGTTTTTTTCCCCTGTGATAATCTTTGTCTCACCTTGCTATTAGTGAACACCTTTTGTCTCTGCTTCATTTGATTTTAAAGAAAAACAGCTTTCCCAAAAATGGCAGGAAAAAAAACCCAGATATTTATCACTAATGTTTCTTAGCTGCAATTAATAGAGCATACAGGAACTCTAAAAATTATCAATCTCTTATGTCTATTATCACCTACAAAAAGTATCATTCTTACAACACAACACCTCTTGACACTGGATATTTTCATCCAATAGAGATCACTACTAAATGTTCTCCCCTACTATTCCTGCGCATTGGCTTGTAGGGTGGAAAGGCTGTGGCAGGCTGAAGTACCTCTCTTGTTCTGTGGGTATTCCACCGAGGTGTGTGAGCCACCTCTTATTTATTGCTATCTTTATAGAAAGGGAGGTTTATTTACTGTCACAGACATACATGAATAGCACTGAAGGTCAAAAAGACATCCAGAAAAGTCTGAGTTACATTGCAATTGTATTGCATCCCCCATTGATCCTGGTCACGAGTACCTGGTGCAGGATGCATGGTCCTTTAGGCCATCATCCAGCAGAGCACTTACCCACTCCTCAAACTCAATTTGTCTTTGACAAATACTATGCTTCCTCTCAAGGCCACTGCAGTGGATAGAGAAGAGATCAGATTATACCAGATGCACGTATACTTGTAATAACAGGCAAGATAGTATCCTATGTTCATGTCATGCAGCTTTCTATCATTGATAAACTCTTGAATTCTTAGAAACAGGTAACTTGGCACTGAATATATTCCTCTCTCAGGACTAGGTGCTCTCTAGGCCTGAGGTTTTAAACCTCAGTCAGTCTTTACAAGAAACAGCCATTTCTAATTCAATGAAAAAATGCCTAAGTAGATATTCCTTAAAAGGTTCATCTATAAGCAGTACGGCCACTGCGCTTTTGGAGAGAAGGACTTCTCGGAAGAAAGTGCTACGCAGACACATCAGCAGGGTGGTTTCAGAGTAATTTCCCTGGGCATCAGCAGTAACGTAAACTGACCACTCAGAGAACTAAAGGGTTCCTGTCAATTTCTCCTATGAATAAGCAGGCTTTCAGGTTAAGAACTGGTAATTTGTTGCTACTGGCTGCTCCTCTCTTGTTGCTTCAGCTACACCCCCACTTTGGGGATCACAAGACGGGGTGATTGCCTGCATCTGACAGCTCCCCTCCAAATAAGAATAATAAAAAACAAACGTGAAGGGAGAGGGTGAGGGTGGAGAGAGAAAGAAATGCAATTACTAAAATATGGGTTGTACTCAGAAACTGGTTTTTCCCCCCCAAGTAATATACATTGGAATCTCAAGCAAATGGAGTGTATAATTCTTTGTGAAATGGACACAGAGTTAACACAGAAACAACTGCTCAGAAATACGAACTGGCACACGCACACATATGCACGTATGTCTGTGTTTTACTCAGACACACACAGAAACTGAGATTCCTTTTACCCAGTTAATTGCAACTCTTACATCTTACTTTCTGTACTTTCAAAGCCTTACTTTTTAATTAAAAACTTTTTTTCTTTTTCCTTTTTTTTTTTTTTTTTTGTTAAATAACAAAGCCACAGCAGACTTGTGGTAGGCTTCTGGAGTGCAATTACCATATTCCACAGCACCAGTCCCTTTTCTGTTTGGATGGTAGTCACAGATTCCAGATGCCAATGAACTGAGGCTAATTTTTTCCATCAGCAACATCTAGCTATTTGGCAGGCTGCTCTAGCATTTTTGCTGGCTGCCTCAGATCGGTTAAATGGCAGCAATCTCCATGTTTTGCCTTGGAAACTGATTTACCTGGGTGGTATTTTAATCAATGTTTTGCCTTACCCATACATTTTGTGCAATGGCTTCCTACTAATAAAGATGCCTGTGAATTATCTTCTCATTAGATGTCCACAAAGATACATTTTCACTTGTAGTCAGAACACTGTGCTTAAACGTTCTTTCGCGATTCACAGGCTCCTGTGGTCACAAATCCAGCGTAGAAGGATTCCTGCACCTCTACGTTGAGGGGCAGTGGAAGCCACACAATTAGTTCTCCTCAATTCACCAGCCAACCTGCGAGAGACAGAAGGGAAATGGTTTCAGACTGTTCCGAAATTCAAATTGCACGTATTTGTTTCATCAGCAGAATACTTCTCGTCTCAGTGTTACTTCCAGCTCACTAAAACATTCTACACTATTTGAAACCTTTAGAACAAACTAATTTTCAGGTGAAAAAATATCAAATAAAAAAAAAAAATGTTTAGCAAGTGTTGAATAAAAAGAGTGTTCTCTCTTTGGTTTGTTTCCCCTTCTTCTTCTGATCATAAGCATTCACGATGTTTTGTATGAGTTTACAAGTAAATTGACTTGCCTCCAAGTTTAAATTTCATCTATAATGTGATTAACTACATGTTATACCATAAAACTGATACAAAAACAAAAGACTGGTGCTACATATCTATATATATATATATATATACATACACACACACATATATTCTTCACAGAGAGAGTGATTTGCCATTGGAATGGGCTGCCCAGGGAGATGGTGGAGTCACCATCCCTGGAGGTGTTCAAAAAAGCCTGGCGGAGGCATTTAGTGCCATTGTCTAGTTGATTGGACAGGGCTGGGTGATAGGTTAGACTGGACATCTTGGAGGTCTCTTCCAACCTGCTTGATTCTATTATAAGAACACAAAAATATATATCTACATGCACATAGACAAGTATGTGTGCCATTAGGTACCCAGCACACACAATTTACTTGAAAATACATAAAGTTTAAGCTAAGTGACATAAAATTGGACCTTGGTAAAGGCAAATAGAGGGCGTAAGTCATGTGAGACAAGAATAAGGCTGCAAAGAGAACCAAAGCTCTTGTTGTCCAAGTGGCACTAGATGAATGGGACAGACATGCACCTGAGGATGCTTAAGCTAGAGACTAAGAAAAAGAGTTCCCACAGTGTAGCTAAACACTGTCCAAGCCTGTGTGTGGAGGACGGAGACACTCAAGATCAGATCTGAGAATTGTCTGTTGAAAAAGATTTTGGGGCAGCTGATGTAGCAGAAAGGAGCATCTGGGTGGTCTATGAGCCCAATCTCCACTTCAATTCTTTCTCTAGGATTGCTCTCCTGGCTGTCCTCATTTCTTTCACCAGAATTTGCTTCCCTTCCAAGTGAGACACAACAGGCCATTGCTTACCTCCCCAGCAGTGAAAACATCAAGCGCTTTCCAGGGAAAAATGAACAGTAGTCTCCCCTCACAGGAAGCCAGCGATGTGCTGCTGTTCAGTTGAAATGCTGGATGTCTTTCCCATGAGCTGAGTCATGATGATTAAGTCCTCTGGTGGTTTGCATATTAAACCTTTGCATTTTAATGAGGGGTTTGGGAGAAGGGGTATTTTCTTTGGAAGGGGAAGTATGTAATTTTCATTTTTCGCCCTCCAGCGCTCCCTCATTTTGGGGAGGTTGCCCCATGGAGCTGAAGTGTGGATAACTTGCTTTTGCATCAGTGCAAAGCATACTCCAGGGAATAAAGTGTCGCTCGACTGTGGGACACATGCTTTAGGGCAAGAAGATAGCTGTCAGGTGGTGGGCAGCTCTCCCTGCCACCCAGGATGGGAAGTATTGCGTTTTTCACTGCCTGCACACTGCTCCGAGCAGAGAGGAGGCCGCTGCAGAAGTAGGTGTCTCTGTGCATCTGTGCCGCACGGGCTGTAGAGTGCACCAGTGATCTGGTGTTAAGGTGCACTCAGACCACTCCATGTATTGCTGAAGTGATGGCACTGCTGGGTATGCTTTAAATTCTGTGATGGGATTTCTTCACATGAAAATAGGTTCTTCATGCTGGGACATTTCCCCCAGCCCGTTTTGCCTGCAATCCTAGATAGTTTCAGCACTGACAGAAACTTCACAAGAGCTATGCCTGCCTCCCCTCGAGCTGGCGACAAGCCAGATCAAGGACCAAAAGAACATTTTGTCACATTCCTATGCCTGGAGTCTTTCTCCTTAGACCCCAAACCATCACCTTACCCATGGCTGAGGAACAGAGATGAAACTTTAAAATACATTTTGCTCTGTGCCAATGTGAAAAACACAGCAACCAATCATATTTTGTAGAAATTAGAAGACAATAATGTTGGGGGGTTTTGGGGTGTGACTGTTTGTTTAGGACCGAATGCACTGGAAACACCTTAGGATTTCTCTGAAGTGAGATTCCATATCCATCCCTGCCATGTTAGCATACTATGTCTCCATCTTCTCACCAACATACCAGAACAGGAAATAAGCTGATGAACGGAACTGTCTGTAATTTTTGTTTTAATTAATGGAGAACAGGTCTTCTTTAGGATGCATTGAAAATTCTCCCTCTCTTGCCTTCACTAGTGCTCTAACACACTGGACTGAGCCCAAGCAACACCAAATGATCTCCAGGTTGGTGAATTCTTGCTGCAGAAGGAGCCTCTAAGGCAGTGCCAGCCAAGGGTGTTAAATTGTGTAGAGATGAGACCAAGATAAATTTATGAAGAGCTAAAGAACTCGTAGTCTGATACTAGCTGTTACATCACACTGGTGTTCTTGGGTCCTTCAAAAAGAGAAGTTAAGCTGCCTATGCATGTTTTGTCAATACTGCTACTTGTTCCATGACAAGTCAGGTCCTGGCACACAAATCCCAATGCTGTTTTATCACTGCATGCTGCCATGTGGAAACTCACTAGTCTCCATTTTGCTGTCAGCCCCTTCTTCCCCAGCAGCTTGTCACATACCATTCACAGATTGCACAGCTTTCATCTACCCAGCAGTGGAGGCCTGCCTGCCGTGATTTCACATGCTTATGGCTGTAGGTCATGGTGATTACTTGACGCTATCCACCCCGCTGCTCCTGCTAATGATCACCCTGTTGCAAAGCCCACTGGCAGGCCACCAGGAATAGCAAGATCGAGTGGTTACAGGGAGCAGCAGTACCGACGTTGCGATGCTGTCACGCAGTTTTCAAACTGGAGGCTGCATTTTCTCCTTTCCTTGACCAGTAACAGTTTGAAAATGGCTGGGCTCCAGCACCACAGGGCTTCATCCTTCCAAAAGAGACAGAAGCAGAAAGGAAATATGAAGGAGTCACAGAGAGCAGTGTGACAGGTGGAAGGCTTTGTTTGAGGGTGACAGTACATCATCCTTTATTTTTACTGCATTATCCATCACAGATGTCCATAGGTTACAGCTTCCCTGACTCCTGTAAGATCAGGCTCTGAATAGGAGAAACCAGATGAAGGTCTTTAGCTGAGGAAAAGAAATCAATTACCGTGATGGGTTGCAGCAGTTGGAGGTGAAGAAAAGAAAAACAGCCAGGGAGCTCTCCTACAGCATGCAGCAATAGTCATGTGAAGCACTGTAGCTTCCCTTGATGTGATTTCAGCCACATGAGGCATCCACGGCCAGCAGAACCAACATCCACCCCTAGCCAAACAGTACCAGGAGTATCTTCTGGCCAACTCGCAAGCTTCTGAAAATATGGCCTCAAAGAGATCATCCTGGTTTTCATGCACTTGCATGGCTTGACACTTAGAAATTAGTCATTCATTAGCAAGAAAAAGTGGTGAGGAAAAGACTTTTTCTCCTCTGATAAATCTAATGATTTTCTAAAGACCTTTTCTTGGTTACTTTTATCCAAAAAAAGTGGGCAAAATAAAAAATAACAGTACCGAGTGTATCACATCTTAGGTGTTCAATGTGAGACCTTCCAACAATGTCAGGTCTTCATAAAGCATCAACCAGCAACCTGAAAATGAGTCCTTTCTAAAGCTATTCAGTCTAGGTGCCCCAGAAATTTGACCCCTACAGTAGCAGTTTAATTTTAAGAAAACATTTGTATAAGTTGGGAACCACTCTACTACACATTTGATGTAGTCATAATTAACCAAGTTCTGCTGGATATCTTTACATACAGCCATTCACAAGATCATTACTTTCTTGCCTCTTGCTAAGCTAATGTTAATATTCAACTGCTAGCATAGAACAGGTTTAATTATCATTATTTTAGGTATAAAGTAGCTTGGCTTCGTAGTTAAAAAAAAAACAAACCAAGCCTGCTTATCTGCTGTCCTTTCTGTCCAGCAGAAGATTTGAAGCACACCACTCTTTCAGTATGAAGGAAAATCCTATACCTGAGGTTTCTCAGTGCTGGCCTTGCCAGATATGAATAGTGGCTATGTGTTAGAAAATGGAGTTTAAATGCACTCATTTAATTTGCAATCATACATAAACTTAACAGTAAACAACATCATTGACGTAGAGCATTTTTTTTACTCAGGATAACAAGCATGAAAGTCAAGATGAATACATTACTTCAATTTCATGGACAATGTGAATTAGAAACAGGCTGAAAGCATGCTGTTTTAACTTAGAGAATAAAAAGTTTTCATTGTCTTGAACTCTAGATTTATTTCCAGTAACACTCAACCCCTATTTTTCTTCCTCTTAGTGATTTTCCCAAAATTTTCACCAGTTGAGAGTAGCTGTCTTACATATGGCAAATTAGTTTTGTTACTTAGTTGGCTGTCTGACAGCAAACAATAACTCTCTTGCTATTAATTGACAGCTACAGAAAAGGTGCAATGGATCACCTCAGACAGTTCAATCTTTTTGTGTTTAACGTTTGTTTTGAAAACAGAGCTTTGCAAATGATTGAAGCAAAGAAAATTTGCTACAGTCTCCTTCTGCCATATTGGGTAGAAATGTCTGTATTTAACATCTAACATTGATATCAATGTTTGGTGGCTTCCTCAGGCAATTTTCTCCTATGTACTAGGTTCAGCCTATATCTAAAGGTGCCTAAAGGACATTGTGAGAGTGATGGTTCATAATATTTTCAGAGGTAAGAAAGCAGTAGGTGGAAGCCCCACTTCTATTCCTGCTGACATCAGGAATTCCTATTCTATTTGACAGCTGAATGAGTTCAAGCTACTTCTCCTTGTCTCCCTGCCCTTCTCTCTCCCACAAGAGACAGGCAAGGAGTACCACCACGCTGTTTGATGACTGCCTAGCACTAGCCCAAGAAGCCTCACACAGCCACTCTGTGCCCTGCACTAGAGCAATTACACCAGCAGACTGCAAGAAAGATGCAAAAGCCACTGAGATGAACCAAATAATCTGAAGCCTGCAAAGTAACAACTACATTTGCAGAGTAAGAAAGAAGAGGTTGCAGCTTCAGTAAAAATCTGCCTGGGAAAGAATACCACAGCTCAGTAAAGCAATGGGAGGAAGACAAAGAACAGGTGGTGGTGAATAAATAAAGGCTGAAACCTAGGAAGAATTATACAACATTTTTATATAAACATCAGTAGGCTTAAGAGCCCATAAGACTGGTAAGATATTATTTATTAACTCACAGTCCAGGTATTCTATGGTGCCCACCTGATCGGCTTGTGTATGAGCCCATGGAGAAAACTCACTCTTCAGGTGCACTGCTGCGTTTGGAGGGAGGTGCTTTGTAGTTGTTCTAATGTAGCTTTTTGCCTACATTTGCTGGCTGTGATTTTGCTCAGAATCTCCTCAAAAGCCAAGATAATACCAAAGACAATTCAACTGCAGATAGGACCAGAGGACTTTCTGCCAAGCTTCTGTAGAAAAGAGTGTTCTCCCAGCCTCCAGAGAGGATGACTGTGGATGTCAGATGTGGGATATTCAAGTCAGAGGATTGAATTGCTTGGAAAAAAGAAACACTTGGGGAAAGCCTGAATTCTCTGAAATAGGAAAATATCCTTGGTCTGACTAAAGCCAGAGAAAGCAGGCCATCTATGGTATGACAGGCATCTCTACACCAGAAAAGCCGTGCTAATAACTACCACACTTGCTGAAGCAACAGAAGTGAGCCATATGGAAGGACAATGAGACTGACACTCTGCAGCACAGGCTTTGTGTTGGGCCATCAGTGGAGGGTGAGGCTACTTCAGTTTATTTTGTGCTTCATGGCTGGTTTGAAACCTGGGATCAATCAGAAATTATAACTGGTTAGATCAAGAGCACTAGGCCATGAATTATGTTTATTAACCACAATGGATCCTACAAGGGCTGTTTACTATGTCATAATAACAAATCAAGCTTACTACTGATGGCACAACCAACCTCTATAGTTCTATTTGCTCTCACTTGGATGTGCTATTCTCGAAATCCTTAGAACAGCTGTCAAAAAACAGTGAGTCTTCTGCTGTTGGCAATTGTAGTTGGTTGTGTTTTATGTGCTGGGGTTATCTGGTGCTGTTTGTTTTATGCTGATAGGAGCGTCTCTCTGTGACATCCCTCCTGCTTGCAACTGTTGCAGAAACCTGTTGTGAATGCACTGTGCCCCAAGACAATGCATCACAGTGGTTTGTTGTCGTGTTTAACCTTTTTCAGGTCATACTGCTAGCTTGCTCCACTTTCTCTAGCCTCAACTGGCAAAATTACAGGAAGCCTAGCTCAGTTTTTTGTTTAAGAACACACACAAGAAGCAAGGTTTTGTCATTGCTGCCCTGACATTTGTACATGGATTGTAGATGTATAGATAGATGGCTGCACAGTTTTCTTCTTTACTAACATTTCCTCCCAAGCAGTGGATTGAACACAACAGAGATTACCTATCCAAATTGAACACAACAGAAATTACCTATCCAAAAAAAGACACTTTGTGGCAAACGGGCCAAACCCATGCCTCCTGCCTGAGAAGAGACATGTAAAGTATTGCAGGAGTACAGTAAAGTCCCAAAGGCTACAGATGAAGTGGATATTTAATGGTAAAAGATAAGTTGTTGAGTCCTATCTGACTAAATTAGATGCACCCTATTCCTGTTTAGCTACGTTGCTGTTGTGGAAGACACATGTCCTGGCTTGCCTAGGCATGATCCTACGGTTCCCTTCCCTCTATCAGGGCAGGGGGAAGCAGAGCGCAGGGAGAAGGTCCTGTTTAGCTATAGTTGCTGTTGTGGAAGACATGTCCTGGCTTGCCCAGGCATGACTCTATGGTTCCCTTCCCTCTATTGTGTGGCGGGAAGCAGAGCACAGGGAGAAGTCAAAAGGCTCGGAGACACCCACCTTGAGGGTCCGAGACTTGCCCAGACTTGTTCCTCCCAAAAGGGAAAGCAAGCTCCTGCCTTCACCTAATGCGGTCAGGCTGGGCAAAGTGCCACTCTGACTGGTGGATTTGTGTGGCCAAAGAGGCCATTACATTCTGGCAAAACAACAAATCGGCCCTGCCACAGCCATGCTCTCGCTTTCACCTTTGCTTTGCCTGCTCTGCCCTGCCGCATTATGCTCGGCTTTGCCTGCGATGACTTTCAAGACACCAACAATTCCCTTTGAGTTTTGGGTACTGTCTCATACTATTTTGTGAGTAAATATTCAAAGCCTCTCTCTGAGAAATTCTGGAACTAGATTCTATTCTGCCTTTCTGTGTTAGTAGCAGAAAGGAGCCCCTCAAGTCCTGTAGTGGGCAACAGGTATAATTGAAACTAAGAACCTCTTTCCAGTTCTAAGTTTAATGTTTGTGTTTGCTGGTTAATTCTTAAAGTGTTCTAGTTTTACCTGTCCCCTGTGCCTATGGAAGTATCCAAACCATGTGTTTCAAACCTTGTAAATAAGTTTTCTGGTGAGATTTAACGTTAATAAACAATTTTCATAGCTATTAACAATCTTTGCCTGTATATCAAAATTAATAGAGATTATTAATTTTGCATAATTCGTAACAGTTGCTTCTAGCAGGAGGATTATACTGGGGGGATATAGCAGGGGACTGACAAGACCTGTTTTAAAATGAGAACACAGAATAGAATAGAATCAACCAGGTTGGAAGAGACCTCCAAGATCATCCAGTCCAACCTAGCACACAGCCCTAGCCACTCAACTAGACCATGGCACTAAGTGCCTCATCCAGTCTTTTCTTGAACACCCCCAGGGACGGTGACTCCACCACCTCCCTGGGCAGCCCATTCCAATGCCAATCACTCTCTCTGGGAAGAACTTCCTCCTAACATCCAGCCTATACTTTCCCCAGCACAACTTAAGACTGTGTCCCCTTGTCCTGTTGCTCATTGCCTGGGAGAAGAGACCAACC
>WAAF01020457.1:520842-604592 GCA_013400475.1 Tricholaema leucomelas
CCACCTGGGCACACTGCTGGCTCATCTTCAGCTACTATCCACCAGTCCCTCGGGTCCTTTTCTTCCTGGCTGCTCTGCAGCCACTCTGTCCCCAGCCTGTAGCATTACTTGGGGTTGTTGTGGCCGAAGTGCAGAACCCTGCACTTGGCCTTGTTAAATTTCATCCCATTGCCCTCTGCCCACCCATCCAGCCTGTCTAGGTCCCTCTGCAGAACTCTCCTACCTTCCAACAGAATCTTGCAGTAAAATTAACCTAGCTGAGAGGAACAGTCTGAGGGAGCACGGAATTTTCAGGGACATCAGCATTAACTTCTCCAGTTGCCTGGGTACATATCCTTAGCATATGTGATCAGCTTTACTGGTTTGATCTGTTCTTTTAAGGAAAGAACCTTTCCTTGACTTTACCCTGTTCAATCGACCCAAAGTCATGATGCTGAATACACTTTCCTCCATGCCCAAGGAACTACCCCTCAGACATTCTGAGGAAGCCTCGGGTGGGGCAGATAGGAGGTGCAGTCCAGTTAGCCTGGCTACCAAGCCTCAGCATCTTTCTGAAGCCTCACAACCCCACATACAACTTGCCACCACAGCCTGTACTTTCTCAGAGACTGGACATTTTTGCAAGGTTTCTTATGTCAAGACGATGTGTACAATTCCCAGTTCTCCTCAAATGCTACAGAAAATCCTTCTGCAAATACCAAATCTCTTCTAAGACTGTATTCAGTTTGGAAAATGCTGTACACATCTGTGTCTGTCATCTAGAGGTGAGAGAAACGCATTGCAAAGGCCCCTTTTGGCAATGTTAGGATGTTATTTGTGCCAGTTCACATGGGCTTTCCACAAATAAGACACTAAACCTTTAGCACCATATCCACAGCTGCCTTTTTCCTTTCAAGTTTTTGACTATAAAACACTTTAACGTGTTTGTTAGTGTCTGCAGTGCATAAACTGCTGATCTAATGCTTTAGGTTTTAAATCAAGTTGACATTAGCAATTCATTTGCAGTTGCACAGAAATATTCCCAAACGTACACATCACCCAAACCAATTCATTCTGAATGCCAGAGAGAGAAGGGAAGGCCTTTTCTTACACAGTGCATAATTAAATGGTGAAATGCATCATGCTTACCTTATGGAAACCAGAAGTTTAAAGGCATTAAAAAACAGATCAGGGCAGTTGACAGAAAACAGGTTCATGCAGCAGTTCCCCAGCACAGTTCTGCCCATATAGCTTGCAGCTTGCCATGTGTTGCAGAATTCAGTGGACCACACTGTGCTGGTTTTGGCACTCTTCTTCCAAGCATCTGCTGCTGTCCCCATCCTCAACTAGGGCAGGATGTGGGACAGTTCCTATGATCTTCACTGCCTTCTGCAGGAGCTGTGGATACAGAAAGCCTTCCTGCAGTTAGATCTGGAGCAAAGTTGTGACGTTCTGGGATGAGACCACCAAGGTGTTTGAGCTGTGTCTTTGGAGCACATGCCCTTTGCTCTTTCTTCTGGTGGCACAGGTTCCAGCTCCAGTACCATCACAGAGTACAACTGGGCTAAATATGCACATGGGTGCAATGAAAAGGAGAGTCTTCGTAAAGCCAGATACCACCACAGTCCTGCCACTCTGGGACTATTGATGAATGTTTATGCTCACAGCACTGACTGTTCATTAGCAGAAACTGTCATTTTTTCATCTGAGATCACTTAGCTGAATTGTTTTGCCAATAAATTTCTGGCACTCCTCTTCATGAGGAATGCCAGACACAGCAAACTGCTCAACTAGCTGCTGCATTTATGCTTTTAATAACTGACAGTTCCATGTTGTTCAATTTTACAGAGACATTGATGTATCTGGCAGATCCTTATGAGATGCCTCTCTGCTCAGACTGAGGCCACATCTGAAGAAACAGCAGAATGAAGATGCAGTACTTTTTTTTGCTCTTCCTTCTTAATTTAAATGCCTTTAGCCTTAAATGCCAAAAATTTGCCTCTATCATCTCCTTTATCTACGTATAATAAAAAGTAAACATATTTCTAAAGATGACATTTTTATTGTGAATAACCTGATGCTTTTTAAAAGAACCACTTTAATTTCCTCTCCATTTCCCCAGAAGTTTCTTCATAGTCTATAGAAAATGAGTTTTCTAATTTCTTCCATCATGAAAAAAATAAATCCATGCACAGATTATTTAAACTACTAAAATCCATTAGGGCCTATCTATAATCCCTGACTTTCTTTCTCTTTCCAGGAAAACTTGCTTGATAAGGGCTGCTGGGAAGGAATAACTGGAGAGGGACAAGCAGTGGTTGACAGAAGGTCTGGAGGTATGTCTTTTGAATGGCAGGAAAGAGGTTTTGCTGTGTTTCCTCAAGGATTCAGTGCTTGCCTGATCTCTTCCAGGCCCTGTGACTAAGTCATCACACAATGCAGTGGGTGTGCTGGTCTGCAATGTCACAGCTGTGGTGGTGGCACACCAACTGAAATTCAGTTAATTCTCAGCTACATTAAAAAGTTGATCAGTATGATGGAAGGGGACTAACTCCTAATCCAGCAGCTAGAGCTAAGAGCTAGCTGAAGGATTTGAACATGGCCCAATGTGCTTGCCACATGGAGAAGGCAAGCAGCCACACACTACAGTGATCCTAACACTCTTATTCAAGTCACATATCTAAATAGCCTATTAGAGTCCACAGCAACAAACAAAAGTGAACCAAAATGCAGAAATCTTGCAGAACAGTAGAAGTGCTCTGAGATTTTTAAGGCTAGGCTACTTAAACTGCCTAATTTCACAGGTGGAACAAGGAGGGAACTTTAGCCTTAAATTTATTTAGCCTTTATTATCATACACTCTTGCTTACAGTTTTGATCAGATGGAACAGATATACTGAAGCAAAAAAGCTCATTCTCTGGTGGAGTCTCCACAGTTTTGAGTAACAGATTACTCAAACAACATTTTACCTGCTTTGTGTATAATATTCTGTTGACTAGAAAAAAGTGATTTTTTTTTTTTTGAAGAAATTACTTTTTTTCCTAAAAAAAGTCTTATGTCAACCAAAATTCTTCGTGATTTGACTAATATTTTCAGACAAAAATAATTAAATCTCCAGGCATTTCAGAAGTTTAAAAGTTTGGATTTGTGATTCACTTGCACTGTTTTTCTTCCTGCTTTACCAAAGACTTTATAAAAACACCTTTATTCTGACCTCAGTTCTGGTGGTGGTGATGATTTTACCATGACTCCATTCACTAAACCTTCTTCATCCCTTCTTCCAGTTTCTGAGAGTTGTCCACTGAACCCAAAAGCCATTCAAGCAGTCAAGGATAACTATTTGTCCTGCTTACTTCACTTTAGAAATGCCTTCCTAGTGAGATTTACTGCTGCAAAGCATTAAGACTCCCTAATCCAGTTGATCCACAAGAAGAGAGTGCATAGGCAAATTGCCAATGCTCAAAACGTTCTGGGAGCTTATGATGATTGCATGAGCAGTATGCTCCAAACTTGGATGCACAATTTCTTATGTTTTCCTAGATCTGGGTTTATTTTTACCTAAACAAAACTGTTTGACTATCTAGAGCTTCTTTTCTTTCATTATGTATCACACACAGAAGTGTGAGAGTCCTCTTGGCTCTACTTCTCATGCCAGAAGAGGCTGCCTCTCACTTGCATACTAAGAGTCATGCTACTGTCTTCTAGAGCTTCAGTATCAGTTACATTCAGTCAGCAGTTACCTTGGAGATAAAGGCTCTAACCAGCAGTTTCAAGGGTCAGGCTCACTCTTACAAGGCTTTGAGGAGGACTTCATGGTACTGGTTGATGAGAAGCTCAGCACAATCCTGCAGTGTGTGCTTCCAGCCCAGAAGGCAAACCATATCTTGGTCTGCATTAAAAAAAAAATATTGACCAGCAGGTCAAAGGAAGTGATTCTCCCCCTCTACTCCTGCTCTCATGAGACTCCACCTGGAGTACTGTGTCCAGCTCTCAAGCCCCTAACATAAGAAGGACACAGATTTCTTGGAGTCCAGAGGACAACTATGAAGATGATTAGAGAGTTAGAGTACTTCTTTTACTGCTGCTGAATCCCCTCTTAAGTCACACCCCAGCCTTTCCAGAGTTTTGTTCAGTCCAGCTGGCAAGTTCACAGCGATGACTCCAACAGCCTCCATTTAAACACCGACTTAGTATTTACACTTACATGATTTCCACAAGGTGTGGGTGACTACATTTGAAAACTAGTCCTTTTCCAGTTACCTTGTTATCAACTCCTATGAGCTAATTATTGAGACCTGCGGTTTAACCTATTTGACTACTGTGTTAGTGGAAGTCATTTCACCATCAGCCAGCATAAAACCATCACTTGCTTGCCACTTTTGTCAGCTCCACAATTTGCCTGATATGAACTTCAGTGCTAGGTCTTCCTGCTTAGCTTCATCCACTGGGGCTGACCCAGTGGAATTAACAGCTTGAGTCATTCAACAACAAAGCCAGCTGCAAACCTAAGAACCAACCCCCAGCTCCTTACCATCACACAGCCACAAGGAGGTAAGATCTCTCTCCAACCATCTTGTGCAGGAGCTCACTGAGAACAAACTCAGCATGTGCATCCAATGCCAAAGCAGGGTGCTAAAAGCATTCAGGATATACGCAACGACAGCAGCCACAGTGGGAGGGCTACGTCTGTGCTTCTTCCGTGGAATTCAGGACAAAGCAGTAAACATCCAATCTTCTCACAGGAAGTCTCTCTTCACACTGCTATTGTTTTGTTCACCCAGGTTTGAGTGTACTGGATCAAAGGTTCATCTAAATCAAATATAGTTTTTCCAGAATTCCTTCCCAAGCTCCAGCCAGTTGTGGCTGAAAGATTTCCTGAGCCAGAAGCAATGTCTTTCTCTTAAGACCTCTGGGAGGACTTTTCATCCACAAACTTTCGTGGGAACTTTCTAAACTTTGCATGCAAACACAGGCACATATAGGTGGCACATTTTTGTTTCTATAGATTTATTAGTTCAGAGCATTAATTCACTGATAAGTAAAATGATTATTTAGGTCAACTGCCTGATGGGGGCCAAATGGTTACATAAGTAAAACGAATCCAATTAAAACCCCATTTCTCTCACAACCACAGTCTTCTGAATCATTCATTGTTCAGGCTGAAGTTTTCCATGCCTAAAGACAGGAGCTTTTTTCTTATCCCCTTAAAGTCAAAGCAAAATCCCTGCAACCATTTTTATGGGAGAGTGATTCTAACCAAACTTTTTCCAGAACTGCAGCAAAAACAAATGAAATTTGAAACTTAGACATGACTGAGTAATCAATGAAAATTAGTACTCTTGCATGCTTTGAAAGGAATTGGCTTTAAATCTAGCCAAGATACAGCTTTTCAAAAACAGCATGCTGGATACCCACGGCTAAGATGTTGCCTACAGGTGGATGTACTGCAGGGGTCGGTGAGCACACATACAGACTTCAGAGAGATCTCTATGTTCATGTGAAACTGGCCAGTCACTGCGATCACCACGTACAACAACTCCCTTCTATTGGTATAATATTAAAAAAATGTCACCCTGGGCTTGCTTTTCACAAGATCTGAGCAAGTCAGCCTTTGAACCTCTTCCAACATCCAGAGCTCTGTGCATGCTCAAACTGTGGGAACAGGGTAGGCAGAGGCAAAAGGGAATAAATCAATAACACACACCCCCCTTACCTTTTCTAAGGCACTATTGACTCAAAAAAAAACCCAGCTTCTCACTCTTTCCTCCTGGGAAGGAAAACCCTGCAGAACCTCAGCTTCAGGGGAAAAGAGAGAGACCTCCCTCAGAAAATCCAGTGGCCCCTGGTGGTCAGTGACTCCCCTGAGATAGGAATGGTGGCGATTAGATGATAGGTGTTACCCCATTAATTAATTTTTTTGGATGAGTGCTTTAACTCCTTTGCAGCCAGAGAACAAGATGAGTCCTGGTGAACAGAGGCAACTTGAGATTTCTGCTGTTCTCTATGAACTCCATGGTGCACTGACAGTGGTTTGTTCATCTTTTAAGCGTTTCTTTGTGGAGTCAACAAAGTTAACCATCTGATTGCTTAGCGGCGCATGTGTAGAGGCACCTGCTGCTTCTGTAAGCACACTGACTGGGCATACAAATCAGAGTAGGCAAGATCCTTAGTAGGGCCAAATCCTTAGGAAATTAGTGTAGTTGGTGACCAAGCCAGGCTACATGGACTTCCCTCCCTGCTTTTTGGAGAGAGCATTTTCTTTGATGGTGGCCACATCTGATTGCTTTAAAGCTCAGCTGTGCTTGATACAATGCAAGAAATTGTGTAAGACAGCATCAAGCAAAGAAACAAAAAGGAGCCCCAGCTTCACTCTATTACATATTCTGAAAGGTCTCCTGAAATATTTCCTTATACCTAGGTGTCACTTGTTTGCACATCTTTGTTTACTTGGTTCCCACAATGCCTAAAAGGTTTCACTTCTTGTATTAACCTTCAAATAAATTCTTATGAAGCTAATCCCACCATGTCAATTTATAGTTCTTTAAAACAAGATTCCTCTTCTGAGAATCAACTTATAAATCCAAGAATAAGGAAAGGAAACATCAATCTTACTCATCTGAAAATTGTTATTGTGCTTGTTTTCTGTTTTTAAAGTCTGTCACATTTGGACAATGCATGACAGATCACTACCTTCAGTTTAGGCACCACCAGGAAATACCTAGCAGGCAATACTAAAACACAGCTGCCACACCCCATCCCCCAGAAGTTATTTATATGGTTTACACTTATTGTACATTTCTTTGTTTTCTCTCAAAAGCTTATCTAGTTCAGTATATTTAGCTTTTAGTTTAGTATATTTATCTATTCTGTCCTTCATCAAAGTACACAATGCCAAATTCTGAGCCCTTGAGAAAACTGAGTGCATAGGTATCACACAGACAATGCAAGAACACAGTACTAGAATCACTTTCAATATTAAAACACTCTAATGGATGACCTGGGGAATAGTTAGCTAGGAAGAAGAGAAAATTTCTTAAAGTCTCTAAAATCTCAGACTTTGACTGCTTTACAAGTTTCAACCCTTCCACAAAGATGCAGCTATGACTGAACAAAGTCCGTTAACATAAATTCAGTCCATGACAATTTATATTTCTTTCAAAATGCAGATTTCCTTTTAATATTAATTTTAGCAGTATTCCAGACTCAAGTATAATAAGCATCTGGTAAAAAAACCACCCAAAACTCAACCAAACAAACCAAAAACCAACTCCTGTGCTCTTTCCAAGTCAAAAAATATTTTAATGTTAGGTTAATCAACCTCTAATAACCAGCGTAGGAAGGGCTGAAATATTCTGAAGTATCTTGGCATAAGCAAACAAGAATCAAGTCAGACCCAATGAAAGAGTCAGCTTTGAAATCCTTTGGCAACAAAATAGAGTGGTTTCTGTAAAAAGCCCTAAATCACCTTTTCTTTTATAGGGTCCCAATTCTGCTAGTTGAGTTCTTAATTTTTGTCACTTGTCATAGAAAGACTTCAATTGTGTGCTAAAGAGTTTTACAGTAAGTGGGAAGAACTAAAAGAAGCAAGAAACAGATTAAGGACTTTATCCTCAAGAGTCCCTCTCATTTTGATAGGTTGCATTTTATCCCACAAAGACTGGATTACAACTTTAAAGTCCGTGCTAGCTGTGGGTGGATCACCTCAGGAACACATCAGAGAACAAAGCACATTTCAAAGACACAAACTTCAGGACCTGGCTTAAAACTCTGAGCTGCAATTCAGGGACTTCACACACAGAAAAAAAGAAACCTGACACTCGTGCCAAGCCATCTGACAACGACAGTATTTAGGAGAGGATTCAGTTCGCTTCCTTTTTTATCTGTTTGTCCAGGCTCCAGCTTTCCTCCTCAAGATTACCAGGCTTGTTCTTAAGCAGCCACTGTCAAGCAAAGAGTTATTCCATGAACTGGAATCTGGTTTGCCTTTACCTTGTGCAAGTGACAGGAACTATTTAACATTTATGGGAATGTAACAAAGAATCTGGTTCTGCAGTCCTTGGAGCAGTTTAAATACTGACGATGCTTTCACAGTGTTCAAATACATTGAAACTGAGAAAACAGAAGATGAAAAAGTGAGAAAAAAATTTCAAATGTCTCAAATAGAAAAAGAAATAAAGGAAGCTGAAGATTTGTTTTTCTTTTAGTGAAAGCCAGCAAGGAATTCTTGAAATTCTTCAAGCTACATTGAGCTACCTCTTCTATATCTGAAAGTGAAATGGCACAGGACTTAAGCACGCTTCAAAAGGCATCTCAGCCACTGGCCATTTCTGCTCCCACACAAAGGCTACTTATTTTCTTCTCATTTCTCTAGATCTACAGTGTCTTCATTAAAGTTGTTTCTGACTCATAAATTTGGGGGTTGGGTAGGGTTTTGTGAAAATCATGAAGTGATATATTTATTGTGGTGGGAAGCATCTTGTGAGCACTCTTCCATCTACCTAAGAGAACTCACTGAAGCCCTGGAGGTGAACTGTATTATTCCCAGATGGTTAAGTTATAGTTTTATACTTAGTGGTACTGAAAAGAAAGAAACCTTGGGGATGATGCCAAGAAGCAGAAAAGATATTACAGAGAGCTTTAAAAAAAAGTGAGACTGGGATTTCTCTGTCCTGTATCCTTTCACAGGAATGAGCCTCTGGCTTGGAAGCCATTTGGGGAAAGAAACTGTTTGCACTGTGTTTGTATCACAGCACTCTGACCAGGAGGAATATTGATAAGAAAAAATAGTTAATTAAACCATCAACAGTCATTTAAAACAACAACAAACTCTGCTGAGTAAGTTCCTGGGCAAGAGATCCTACTATTTGGGGTGTTTCCTCCAAAATATCCAGAGAAAACTGTGCCGATTCTAGCCTCTAACACACCACATCCAGTAACCGATTCAGCCCTTGAGCCACATCTGACATTTTGCAGACTTTCTGCAGCCAGGAATTCAGAATTCAGCTGTACTAGTTTCATTTGCACAGGAGCCTCAGATTCTAAACCCTGTAAGCAAGGTGCCCACTTTCTGCAAATCAACTCCTCTTCCCTAAATTAAACTATGAATCTTCCCCTTGAAGTTAGCCTGGTCCACATAAAAACTACTGATAAGCTTAACGACCACCCTAGGCTGCAAATGGGATTTAATTCTATTAAGAAGCCAGGAAGCTCTTCCTACCTAACTGTCTATGGTTAAAAATATCTGTGGCTGATCATGAGATATTCCCTGCTAAGAAGTGTGCCAGAAGTTCTTCAAATCATTTTTAAAGGTTTCTAACTGCATTATTTATAGTTCCTTTCCTTTCCCAGAATCCCTTACAGTTGGGACTGTAGCATTAATGGAGCTTGGTTTTACAGGCAAAGACAGAAATAGAAACAATAAAAATTTTAAAACTTACTACAATGTTTTATGAATAAGATGCTGTGAAACATCAGACATCCGTAGAGCACACTGTGGTGTGAAATACTCTGAAGGCCTTCCTGTGGCTTCTTGGAGATGACCTACCTAATTTGCTCATGGTATCCTCAGTCAGAAGAAGTGCATCTTTCCAAGAACTGCTGCAAAACTTTCCAGACCCCAGTCTGAAAATGTTACAATCTGTACACATATCCCATATACACATCTTTCTTACTTGCACATCTCTAAAATGGAGTGAGATGATTCTGTAATGCAAGACAGGGGAAATGGAAGCTTAAACGTCTCTGTCTTGGAATTTTCGTTCATTATTCTTTAAATATTATCATCTTTGTTACATTTCAAAATACCTTTATGAAAATTCAAGCAAATTATTTTTAAATATTTGAATTCCTGGGCAAATTTCGAAACAACTCCATTGATCCAAAATTCACACTGAGAAGTGGCAGTTCCAGAGAGCCTAATGGACTAAACAGAGCTCTGTAAGTTATGGTGCCTTTAACAGCACTGAAGTCCATTCCAAAACTAACAATCCTGGACACCATCATCTCAGTACATTCTCCCCTTTATTTGCATTCGTGCTTTACAGAACTTTTCCAAACAATATTATTTGCTTTCTCTGTGCAAAGCAAGATAATTTCTTTCTCTAAATACAGCTGTGTGAACCACAGTTAATTCAAAGTGTTCATCTTTCCAGTTTGTACTACTGAAGAAATATAAAGAACTTCCAACATTGTTTAGGGATAATGACCACTACCCAGTTCATTATTAAGTGAAGGGAATCTCTTACTAAGGTCAGAGAACACATATGAGGATGAAAACAGCTGAATTAACCAGCTATTTTGCATTTAACAATCAAATAAGAGCTGGCCACAAATGCTTCAGGCTGAGTTGCCCTTCATAGTCTTTCCTATTCAGACAGCTCCCGCTAATGTTCACGTCTTTAACTTGATACAATTCTAACCTCCCTTGACATTCAGACTACTGGATCCCAATGTCATCACTTCTATATTTATGAAACCTTACTCTTTGAAGTCAGTAATCCTAGAATTTAGCTTACATGACACAAAGGAATAGGATCAAAGCTGTCTTGGGTAGTGTAACTCTGCCAGTGTGATGTTCCACTTGACCTAAAATAATTTGAATTTCTCAGCTGGACCAAAGCACGGAGCTGTACAGCTTCAGATATTCAAATCAGTCTGTTCAGACCTAATCTGGTTCTTACTGCTGGCTAGATATGGCTGGGTGACATAATTCTTAGTTATCTCTTTCTCCATCTGAAGAGGGTTTAGGTATTGTGGTGGGGCTTTAAAAAATATTTTAAACAAGACTAACTTTTGGTTACAGATACCACCTTGCTTTCTACAGCCTTGTCTTCCAGGACACCTTAGTTACTTATCGAAATAAAAATTAATAGAGATCACCATTTCTTGTTAACTGTGTGAATAAACACGTTGGCTCTATATGGTCCTAGCACGACTAGTAGTATCTGTCCACCAGCCAAACATGTATTACTACAGAGAAACATCCTTAGCAGTACAATTACAGGAAATCTGATGTGTGCATAAATACCTATGTCTAAGCCAGCCTTTGAGAATACAGCAGGCTTTGTAACCAACCAAAACCAAAAGGAGCTTTTTTGATTACCTTCTTCCAAAGTGACAGTAATCCAACCCAGCTGTATTTCCCCTGTCCCTCCCCATTTCATTACAGCCTACCACATTAGTAATACACGGTGATACCCCATCACCATTGTTGCCTTCAGTTCTGCTCTCTTGGGCCACACACATTTGTTTGACACTTGTGTTCTAATCGTAACTATCATACTTTCACCATGCTGCAAAAGAATCTTTCTGGAAAATGCACATGAACTTCAGCTGTGCCTGTTCAATCCCATTTGATGTCATATCTGACCTTTCATTACCCACCGCATTGTCTACCTGATCACTATTCTTGGTGGCAATATCCTTTCAAGCAGTGCAAGCTTCAAAGTTATATGAATTTGACCAGGGCTCCATTTAGTTTTGTAAACCTTCAACTCTTGTCCATTCTGATTGTCTCTGTGACTTCTTTCTCCCTTATCCCCCCCCACTCACCTGATTTTTCTCTTTCACATAATAGACACGGGCATGAGAAATTAAATGGGTCCTCCCTGACTTTCTTTGTGCTGTCTTTCCCTATCCTTTCTTCCCTCTAAAGACTGTCGGAACTCTGCAGAAGATCATCCAGACTGCAAGGTCTTGAAGTGTCAGCCTCTCATCACCATCCTTGGCAGATTCCAGCAGAGAGATTCTTTTGTAGTGAGACCACAAGTGAATAAAGCAATTTTTTCATTCTTCAGAAGTTATTTCACTTGTCGTATCTTCAACATGTAGTTCTGTCCCTGGCAGGCAGCACAAAGCAGTCTTCTGGACCAGCTGAGCTTGCAGGCCCTTAGTTATAACACCAAGTCCTCAGTAACAGACCTGCTCTGTGTCTGTATGCATCTTTGATCTTCTTTTCAACTGAAGTTTAGTCATTATTACCTTTTTGGTCACAAATTTTCATGTATTGTCCTCTTTGTTCATTGCTGATACAACATAGGAGCAGGTGTTGATCTGCTGGAAGGTAAGATAGCCCTGCAGAGGGACCTAGACAGGCTGGATGGGTGGGCAGAGGCCAATGGGATGAGATTTAACAAGGCCAAGTGCAGGGTTCTGCACTTTGGCCACAACAACCCCAAGCAATGCTACAGNTCGGTTTTTTTGCCTGGAGAAGAGGAGGCTCAGGGGTGACCTCACTGATGTCTATAACTACCTGAAGGGAGGCTGTAGCCAGGTGGGGGTTGGTCTCTTCTCCCAGGCAACCAGCAACAGGACAAGGGGACACAGTCTCAAGTTGTGCTGGGGGAGGTCTAGGCTGGATGTTAGGAGGAAGTTCTTCCCAGAGAGAGTGATTGGCATTGGAATGGGCTGCCCAGGGAGGTGGTGGAGTCACCATCCCTGGGGGTGTTCTAGAAAAGACTGGATGGGGCATTTAGTGCCATGGTCTAGTTGAGTGGATAGGGCCTGGTGCTAGGTTGAACTGGAAGACCTTGGAGATCTCTTCCAACCTAGTTGAATCCATGAACTTCTGTTTTATGAACATCTCTGCTTAGATACACAGTAGACAAACGTAGACACATTTCAGAGGCACACAAGCAGCAGTCACTGGGTTCTGCTTGTTCACAGTGACCCTCTTGTAGGAAGAATACCCTTTTACTATTATTTGAGGCAAGTTTGGATTTTTTGCAAATTAAACAGCTCGGCAGGTGATGGTTAGATAGTATTCTACTGGTGCCTACTGCTGCCACAACGCCACTGATTCTGTCACGGGATACAACACCAGACGCTTTTGTTCATACACGTAAGCACTGTCATTGCTAGAAGCCGAAAGAGCTGTGACAATGGACTGACAGCTCTGTACTCCCCAAAGCACTACCAAGTAGTCTTAACTGTCAGAGGATCTTCCTATGCAGTTCACGACTCAAGCAGGCAGATGAACTGGATGTGCCTTTTACTCGGTGTCACGCTTTAAAATTCAATTATTGAGATGTCCTCTGTGCTCCACCATTTCATCTTTACACTACTTGCAGTAATTTGATTTCCTTGTTGCTTTTTGTTTCTATGGTATAAACATCACTGCTTAACTCAATTTAAGTCACAAAATACCTCATTAAAACCCATCCAGAAACTGTTGGTAAGACAGGCATGTGTTAGTAAACCCTCATTTATATCTAATTATAAGGATGGAACATACCACATTAATACGGAACATTCACATCTTGGCTTCACACCTTAACCAACTAGGGGTCAGAACCCCCAGTTTTCAATTATTAGAAGAAACATGGAAGGGATGAAAATGGTGAACACTGGAGCATTTTAGCTGGATACTGAAAATTTCTGTAGGAAAATTGGTTAAGTTCAAATGTATCATTGATCAAGCACAGTGTATGGTATTCAGCAACAAAGTTAAGGGTAATTTTCTGCAGTTCTGCTGCTAGAGAACTGAGCAGGCTGCTGAAATACATTGGTCTCCACCTAGAGAATATAGGATCAACCAATGGCACAAGATGCTCCAAAAATTTAAAGTGCAACAGCTACATGACTCTGGAGTTCAGCTTAAATTTGAAACAGTACAATGTGCATCTCTCAAAAAAACTCCACACCCCCTCCCCCATGTCCCTGACCATACCTAAAAACAACTGCTCAACAAGCCCCAAATCTTTCCTAGACATTTTAATACTAACAGTTATTAGGGATCATTTTGAAGACTAATTCTACCCAGCACTTGACCTCAGGTGAAGTGTTCACAAGACAAAGACAAGCAGAGGAATTCTTGTCTGAAGACATGGATTATTCTGTGCATTCAGTAAACACAGTAATAAATTGGGCACCAGACTGTAATCGACACAGAAGTAGAATGGGGAAACCTTTCTCTTAGCGACCTTCTCAGACTTCTCCAAAAGTCACTCTAAAATAAGCATATACAGCAAGGCTTGCATCAGTGAAGCATAAAGGAACCTCCATATCTGCCCACCCCTGCCTCATGCTGGCTCTAGTCTCTTTTCCAGGCTCTTGAATTCCCTTCTTTTAATGCTCCTTCCTGCTGGTTTACAGCCCTACATGCTGGGAAGCCAGCTCTCTGCTGCCAGGAACGCTTGTTACAATACCAGGGAGGCACACATGTTGTCCATTTCTATCAGGTGCATTTTCATTCAAGTCCCACAGAAATCAGTCTTGGATCAGAACCCAGTACATTGAAACCTTCTGAAACTACAGTTTGTAAAAATGGAGATGCTGTGAGACTACACTCAGCCATACAAGGCTCAAAGCAGAAACTTCTGAGGTCAATTCAAGCAAGCCTGACTTGCGACTCATTTCCCTTGGCTACAGCATCAGTAAGAGCATTTAGAAACTTCTGAATTTCCCATTTGAAAATTTTCAACTAAACGCTGTAGGCACACGTAAGTTACAGCAAAGTATTCCTCTAGGTTAGGCTTTCAAAAACCAACAACTCAACTTGTTTTCTAAAAGGCAGCTAATATGCAGCTTTAGGGGAAGTGAGGAAAGCCCAGAATTGTGTTAATAGCCTAAGCTACAAAAAGAAGTGTTAAATGGAACATTATTTTCAAGTGGATGATGTGATCTGGACATTAGTTTTGAGCGTAGTTTGTAGTAAGGCAATCCTTTGGTTTGAACACAATATTGAAGAAATATCAGCTTTCTAACTGTAATGAGATTTTCAGCTGGCATTTTGAATACCATGGTGGATTCAGTTCAGTCCTTCACCATGACATCTGCATTTTCAGGCCTGTGATTTGGCATCAAAACACTCAGCTGGCACAGGACTTGTTTGGTTCAGTCAAATATTTACACAGTATCGGGGCAACAATTTTCATTTCCGTGACTATCATCTGCTAAAGGATTTTGTTTCATCTGCATTGCTCAGGTAATGCCTATGTGTCAAGAAACAGAGCCACTCTGCAGCTCTAGCCTACTGTGATGCCTCTCTGTATTCCTTACAGATGCTCCACTACACTTAATATATTTTAGAAGAAAAGCATCTGCCTTTTTATGAGGACTAGCTCTAATAGCAATGTAAAATGCAAGCCTAAACCAGAAAGCTTTAGATCCTCAGTTTTCTTTTCTGTAAGGCTTCTTTTCTTTTGCACAGGCATCCAAGTTTTTTTCCAGCACTTTAAAAATATGGTATTTATGGTGGAATTTTCAAAGCCATCAAGAAAATTTAGTTGCCAGACTACAGCTTTATACATGTTAGTGAACAGCTGGCAGAGCTAGCAGCTATGCAGCAGCCAGAAGTATACTCAGCTTGATTCTGCAACACCTTAGTTATTCTAACCAGATCATCTACACACTGCCATGGTGAGTTGGTCTTCTTATGTCAGACACCTAGAGCAAGAAGCTGCAAAGCCATTTCTCTTGCAAGGCAAGCCAAATTCTACATATAAACCTCCCACCATATAGTATATTCAATCACAAATTCACAACTGCCTCCTACTTCAGTTAGCGTTAAAAGATTTTAGGGAATGCTACTCTCAACTCTCAGACAGTTCTCCTCCTGCAAGAATTCCCCTGTCTCCTTTACTCCCAGAGGAATGGTTTTCAAGGAACAATGCAGTCAGTATGCACCAGGAGGAGGTCTAATCCCAGTGGTCCTGCACACCTAGAATACCCAACTGGCCCTTGAGCTGCAGAAGTATAAAGCCATGCTCAGACAGTCTGGTACTAGCTGATGTTCCAGTAACAATTTTTGCCATGGTAGCATTGTTTGGCTTAGAGGTCTCACAAGCACAAGAGTTAAACATAGTTCTTCAGGCAACTTCATGTCAGTTGAAGAAAGTGACTGTATAGCACAGAGAACTGACAGCATCCAAACAGAAAGCATAGTGGGAATCATCAGTGCAAGAGACTTAGCAACGAGGGTTCACTTTCATTTGAACTATCTCTCTCCAAAACCACTTTAGGAACAATTCTTGTCTTCAGATGAAGATAAAACACAAACTGAATACAGACTTGTGTAGGTAACTAGTGGGATTAATTTCAGAAAATAGGTATATATACTTTTATAATCTGCAAATTACATACTCACTAAAAATATGACGACCTTTCCTCTCTGCACAGGAATCTGTTTGAACGTCAATCTGATGATTACTACTGGTAGATGGAATTTTGATATCCATTTGGTAGTGATTTACACCAGTGTTTTCAAGGCTGCCAACAAGCAAATCCAGAAGGCAGGCAGCCAAAATTCCAGAAGAGACAACTGTCTTTTATTTTATAGCTTATGCATTTTGAGCTTAATATGATTTTCCACTAACAAGTTCTGTACCTTCTCCAAAGCGCTAAAACTGGTGTGCGGAACTGCAGAGTAACACAGCCTCATTGAGGCAAGCTAATATTCAACTGCTGATAAATCATGGAAGTTATACTGTCTACTCAAGGAGAAAGAAAACAGTGAAGTTAAAAGAATTGTGCATGATTTATTGTGGACACTTGTGTCAATGGTCAGATTTTCAAGCCTCACTATATATGAAAACAACAATGTATCAGAATACAAAATGAGCAAATAGGTAAGAGCCAAGGAAAGGATTGCTGTAACACTCAAGAGGAGCATAAAGTATGCACTGGCTATATCATGTACTTGATAAATACAACGGAAAACAGATCCAATTTTTTAGAAAGGCATCAAAAACAACCTGCACTCGAAGGAGAAGAGCACAAAGAGGAACAAGCCTTTCAGAAACTTTAAGCAGAACTATAGGAAGTGCGCACACACTGGCACGGTGAGGTTCAAATCTTGTGCTAAATATGACTGAATGTCTTCTAATGACTTCTTATGTTAACAACATGCCATTTGCAGCAGCAATACAGTGAAGAAAAAGCTACCTATCCATGAGCCTAGACTCTATGCATGACACGAGGCCCTAGCTACCGCTTCATATCCATCAATGTGAAAGATCAGTTTTGCTGTGTAAAGCATTTATTCTTCCACTGATAACCTACTGGAAAGATGACTCCTCATCAGCACAGTATGTGTTCATTGCTCCTCAAAGCAACAGCTGCCACTTGACCACTACCATCTGAAACGAACATCACATTAGCTAAGCTGTTGACTATATACAAAAGGCAGTTCTGAGTCATGTGTGCCTCCTGAAATGAACTGCACAGAACTGGACACCACAAAGAACACTTCTCATTCCATTAGAAACTACAAGTTAAGACATAAAACTCTACATTATGCTGTCGACAGTCTGCTTTAACAGGTGGAAAATAATATTAATTCTGAAATAATGGCCTTAAACTGATACTCTGTATCCAGATATGAGCTGGGAACGACTCCTCTTCTTTGCTTTCCTCTTCCTGGCACAGGCTTTTATGACTATAAAACTTATCATCCTGTCTCCTTTATTAGTAACATTTTTTTCTATCCCAATGAATTCCTAGGCTATATTTCATTTCATAATCCACAGCAGTAGAAAGAACCCAGCTTTAAAAGAGGCACTCTTGCATAGCAGCATAGAACCACAGAATTATTTCAACTGGAAAAGACTTTTAAGATCAAGTCCAACCTAACTCAACCAAGCCTGGTGCTAAACCATGTCCCTTAGCACCACGTCTCCACGTCTCCTCCAGGGATGCAGGTTCAACAACTCCTCCTGGGGAGCACATTCCAGTGAAGAAGCTTCTTCTAATGTCTGATCTAAATCACCCTTAGAACATCTTGAGGCCATTTCCTCTTATCCTGTCGCTTGCTAATTGGGAGACCCAACCAACACCCATCTCACCTAAACCTCCTTTCAGGCAGAGTGAGAAGGTCTCTCCTCAGCCTGTTCTCCAGACGAACAACTCCAGCTCCCTCAGCTGCAACTTTTAAGACTTGTTCTCCAGAACTTTCACCAGCTTCCTTGCCTTTCTCTGGACCTGCTCTACCACCACAATTTCTTTCTTGTAGTAAGAAATGGATTCTGTGGGATGATAGCATGGATGTAGCCTTAGAAACAGATTCATATACAAAGACAGAACATAAGCTCACGGGCTGCAAATCTTGGCAGGTATGACCAAGGAAGCGACAAAAGCCACTGCATGCATGATGCTAATCTCACGAGACTATTTCAGTCTAACCACACTGTATGCTCTTCCTCCATCTGCTGTGACCTGCACAAGATATACTTCTGTACACACCCAACTTGTAACAGATTCCTGGGCACCAATTACACCCTTCCCTACAGATCAGTTTTAATACCTATAACGTGACATACTTTTAAATATGTACTGAAGAGAAACCAGAGTTACTCTAGACGTGTTTTCTGTGTATTTTATTGATCTGATACAATATACAAGCACACACAGCAATATAGGCATGTGTGTCTGGATATACGTACGTACACAAAACGCCTTATGTATGATACATACAGCAAACAAGGCCAGATCATCTGGTCTTGCAGAGGTATGTCCAGCACAGGACCAAAGACCAGAATAAAGGCACACAAGCCCTTCAGAACTGTATCACTGTCTGTTCATACAGGTGCTTGGGGACCAGGACAGCTTCTTCAACAGAACGGAAAGACAATAGGTATCTATTTTAGATCTAGCAATAGAAAAGTTAGTTGCTTTTATCTTATCACTGGTTATTCTGTTTTTCAAGGGTGATCTGTTACTACTTAGATAATCCTAACTCCCTGACTTTACATCAGAGTTAAACAAAAGGTACACAGAAACTGTTAAGCGGGATTCCACAGCACAAAGACAGCTAATAAAGCGCACTGTGGAGCCCTGGCAGGAGATGAAACTGCACCAGGCCCAACAGGTTGTTGGGACCCAGAGGCTGAGATGTGGGAAGGCTGAGCAAACGCTTGAGGAATAGCTTCACAGGAATGCTTGCTTTACTGCGTACTCACCCCAAATCCGGCTGCACGTGCACGTCCCTCTGGTGCCCTCTTCTAATACCATCGCAGAAGCAGTCAGAATCTACCAGCATGCTAATAAAGTTTTTCCACAGCAAAAACTTAATACCTTCACTGTTGTTGTAATTGACACATTTTATGAAAAAACCAATAAAATTAGTTAAGTTGGTTATTAGGCACTTTGCTGTGTAATTTACAGAGGAAACCACAGTTGGGAGCTGAAAGAGAAGCCTCATGGCCTCACATTTAGGGAACAACAAGATGGACAGTTACCAACTTTGTGGCTATTTTTATATTTCCACTTTTTCAGCTTATGAAAAAGAGAAAGGATACTGCTGAGATAGCTCTGACAGGCAAATTCTTCTTGTCAAACAATAACAAAACACATTTTAAGCCTTTTTTTTTTTTTACCATAAACTATCAGTTAATAACCTAGACCTGAATTTCTTCCTCTGTTTCAGGTTCATGGCTTGGATCAATATGACTCGTTCCTATAATTTTCCTGTCAGGCATTACTGGAGGAGTAGGAGGCATCTGCATGGTAAGTAAAGAGAGAGAGGGAGAAAAACTGGGAGTCATGGTTGGTGGAGAGTATTCAGGACTACGGATAAGGGGAGAACGAGGACATTTTTGAAATGGTTGTGCTGCTGTTTGATTTGGCATTCGTGGTGGCACTGTCCTTACACCAGGCTGAGCTACTGATGTTATCAAGGGAGGAGGGAAAACAGAAGATTTCTTCTCCTTAGGGAAGCTATGCATGTGTACGTTTTCATCTTTCAGTTTTGCAATATCATTAAACACCGAGGCAAAGGGTTGAAATCTGGGTTCCCAGTTATAACCCCCTCCAAAATCCTCATCAGGGGTGCTAAGAGTTGCAAGTGACTCGCACCCAGAGTCCTGCCTGTCTGACATGGAGACATACTCTCTTGCGAGGTCTGTCATTACGTCTTGCTCTTTTGTTCCCATTTTCTGAAATGTCTGAGACAGCATTTTATATGCATAGGCTGTCTCACAGGCAGCTTCTCTGCCTTCTCCTTTAACGGCCTGCACGCTCTCCATGCTTTGTGTGGGAGCCATGTCATTTATTTTGCCAGACTCACAGGAAAGCTGATCAGACTCTCTTGGGATCCCCGAATCCGGCACCCGTGAGCCACACTCACTAAGCACCGAGCCAGTACTCTTTCTGCAAGGGTGCTCATTGATCCTTTTGATTTCTTCATCCTCTGCACTTTCTCCTTCAGCAGAACCATGGCCACTGGAGTCTGAATGCCTGCAGGTGACATCATCATCCTTCCCTTCTCCAATTCCTGCTAGGCTCAACCATTCTGCTATAGCACCCATGGGAAGCATACTGCTCTCAGTACTCTGGATTTTATGGCAGTCCTTATCTTCACTGGCTAAATTCACACCAGTAGCTGAGGAGGCTACAGCTTCTTTTTTCACACAAGAGTTCATCAGGTCTTTCTGCTTGCGTCTCAGAATAAGCACGATCAGACTGATCACAAGCAGTAGGAACACTACCAAGGAGACTGAAATGCTAAGGGTCAGTCTGTATGCTGAGACTATGGGAAAGCACTCAGGAGAACTGGAGATATTCACCAGAACAGTGCATACTGTGAACTTTGACTCAATTTTTGGGCTGTGAGCCCTTACCAACAATTTCAGGGTGTCATCATTCCTTTTGCTGCTATTTTTCTTTCTGTGAACACTCTGAGTCAAATAAATATTACCAGTGGTCTGATTCACAGAAAAGAATGGAGACATTTTTAGCAGGGAGTAATAAACAACTCCATCCAGTCCGCTATCACTGTCTGATGCTGTCACTCTGCCAAGCAACTGGCCTGCTTCATTCCTCTCGGGGAGACTGAAGAAATACTGATCTTGTGTAAAAACTGGATCAAATTCATCTGTCCCCTCAATATCTACTTGGACTGTAACAGTAGCCAGCAAGTCACCTTTGTCTTTTGCTTGGATGATGAGACAGTACCTATTTTGACTTTCATAGTCAAATGTTTGCTTTGTAAGAATATCTCCCGTCAAAGGATCAATGAAGAACATGTCATGGTCTCTAGGAGCTTCACGATGAGCCAAACATGAAGACTGGATGGAGTAGGTAAGATATCCATAGGAGCCTTTATCAAAATCCAGTGCATTAACAGCACACACAGAAGAAAAGGTAGGCAGATTTTCACTGACAGTGCAGCTCAGGCTGGGAAACAGGAACAGCGGGGCATAATCATTGTCATCCAGGATGCTAACAAAAACAACAGAAAAAGCCACATTTTTTACATCACCTCCTCCATCTGTGGCTTGGATGACCAAAGTGAATGCCATGGTATCCTCGTAATCCAGCGTTTTCATTAAGTCCACTGACCCTGTTTTCCCATCCAAGCGAAAATGTCCTCTCTCATTTCCAGAGACGATGGCATAAGTGATCTCTGCGTTAGGGCCTGCATCACAATCACTTGCCAGAACTTCAGTGACATGGCTACCTAGACGGATGCTTTCTTTGATGTGAACATGGTACTCTGGGCTGCTAAATACTGGAGGATTATCATTAACATCCAATACAGTCACTAGCACAGTAGCAGTTGAATTTAAGGAGGGCATTCCGCGATTAGAGGCAAGGAGGACTAAACTGTGAGAAGCTGCCATTTCCCTGTCAAGAATATTGCTCAAAACAAGACTGCCAACGAGTTTGTAGGATGCATCTGACTCCATCACGCTTGTTTCCAGAGAGAATAAATTTGCAGCATTGCCATCAATAATGAAGTATTCAGTATAGGTATTTTCATGTGTCCAGTCATAGTCAATGGCTGAAAATGTGAGGATACTTTCTCCAACTGAGGCATCCTCGCTCACACTGACATTGTACAGAACCCTTGTGAACTGAGGGGCATAGTTATTGACATCTTCTATGTGCACTTCTACAGAAGTCACTGCACTCAAGGTGGGACTGCCACCATCTGTGGCTTCTATCAGGAGTCGAATGCAAGAAATCTTTTCCAGTTGTGTCAAGGGTCCCGTAGTGAACACTGAACCTGAAAATAAAAGAGAATTAACAGAAGTCCACCCTAAGACAAGTAAATTATTTCAAAAAACAAATCTAATCATATTTGAAAATTACTCTACTGTAATGGCTGCACACCCTAGATTAACTCTCCTGCATCCAGAGAGTAGTGGGTCAACAGCTCAATGTCTGAATGGAGATTGGTGAAGAGTAGTAAGCCTCAGGGTCTGTACTTGGACCAGTACTGTTTAATAATATCAATGACATAAACAGTGGCATTGAGGCACCCTCAGCGGGTCAGTGGATGACACCAAGCTCAGCGGTACAGTTGACGTACCAGAGGAATGAGACATTGTCCAGAGGGACTTGGACAAGCACTCAAGAAATGAGCCCATGTGAACTTCATGAGGTTCAACAAGGGCAAGCATAAGGTCCTGCACCTGGGTTGGGGTGCATCTTGAAGCAAGTCCAGAGGAAGGTGACAAAGATGATCAGAGGGCTGGAATACCCCTACTCTGAAGACAGACTGAGAGTGTTGGGGTTGTTTGGTCTGTAGAAGGCTCTGGGAGGTCTTATTGTGGTCTTTCAATACTTAAATGGGGCTGAAAAGAAAGACGGGGCTGGAATGTGTGATAGCTTTTCTGATCATAGCTGAAAAAAGCCGCTAGACAAACAAAGACCAAAGTAAATAGTGAACACAAAGTAGCCAATAGATAAAAAGAAAACAGGTGTAACTGGGTGAGACAACTGTATATTCAGTGTTTGGAGTTCCCATCTCTCAATGAACATTGCATTCAAACATTCAACTTACGTGTGTAAACCTCTGGGAACAAGTAAGTGATAAGGACAGAATAGCACTTCCAGGATGCCATAACTAGCTGCCTGATGCACGGTTCAGGGACAAACTGAGAACGCCAGCCTTTGATCTGCTAGGTTTCTCAGCAATAGATAATGCTAGATTTAGACAAAACATATGGTGAACTTAAGCATCCAAATAATTCCAGAACCCAAGTGATCACCAACAATAGGTGAGGAAATGCAGTAGAACTCTTCAGTTCATGCTGAAAAAGCTGAAATAATAAGTCATGCTTACAGACTCACCATTCTTGTGACCAATGGAAAATCCCTCAGAGGAAGAGAGGATTTTGTAGGAAATCATTCCATTATGCTCCGAATCCCTGTCCACAGCAGAGACTGTCAGAACAGTGGCATCAGTGGATATGAGCTCTGGCAAGCTTACCTGACAGGTAGAGCAAAACTGGTTAAACTCAATAAAAGATTTTCAACATAGAAAAACACATTTCCCTTCAACTTTCTTACTGAAAGTTATCAGCTTTGGAAAGTTTCACCTACTCATTTTCTTCTGGAACAAAACTGCAAAAAGAGGTGAGATATTGAAAGCACATACTGTATAGCAAAAACTCACAGCAAACTTTAAAGAGTAGCAATATCAACCCAACTTTGCTTCAGTATGACATCGAGTTCAGAGATTTACTGAATTGTTTTTTTAGGAGTGGAAGAAATACCTACAATGGACTTTTCTCCCTGTTTTCAGAAATACTTTGATTTTTCTTCTTGGAATAGAGTTTGCAGTCCCCTTCTGGAGTATAGGATTGACTATTAATAAAACCAACAAATATACCCTGAAAATTCCAGAACCAGAGCACTTAATCGTTACTGGATTACTCCTCTCTTTTTTCCTTCATGAAATCTAGGGAAATAAGAAAATTGTTTCCCCTTCTTAAGAGCTGCCATTATTTGAAGTCCAGATACAGTACTTTTGTGCCCAAAGTTTACTTCCACCTTATAAACGCAATTTCAAATTAATGGCATGATACAGCAGCAATCTTTATCACAACTTCAAGTGTTAAATGAAATAACTGTACAGACAGATTAAATGTATATAATAGCCATATATATATGGAACTATATAAAAGTATAAACATGAAAACACTTGAAAGGACAATAAAAGGGTAAGCATTACAGGATGATGACTAGGCAATTTATACATACCATTGACCAGGAAGAAGCAGTGCATCTCACTGTCCGAGCAACACACCAAAACATCAGGATTGTGCAGAGAGAAGCTTAGCTATTTATGTTAGTCAACAGAGCTACACTGCTTCACATCAGTTAAGAACCTTGCCTGCAATGCCTGCTGCAACAGACACAAAATTCCTAGCACCTGCAGAAGCAAGTACTTGCGCAAACTATTCTCTAAAATGAGACATATATGGGGATTGACAAAACTTAAGGCAAGGTCTAAAAATCACTCAAGCATTGCTAACGCATTTCTTGTTCAGAATTTAGACTGATGAGTTTAAGTGGGCAATTTACACAAATCCTGACAACCCAGGTACCTGAGTGTTTCACAGGTGCCTATAGCATGTCCCACAGTCATCCAAGAACCTAAGCTGCTGTGCCTGCAAATGCTCAGAAGTCAAAAATTTCTTGACTACACCAAATGCTTAGGCTTATTTCTTCATTAAATCTGGCTGAGATTTATAAACATAAAGCATTATTCAATCCAAGCCTTCTGTAGTGCTTCATATTTTTGGCTCTGAGCACATCCATCACACACAAAAAGCAACGAGTCAAGTAAACAGTTCAGTTCACAGGATCACAGAATGGCTGAGGCTAGCAAAGCACCTCCAGAGATCATCTGGCCCAGCCTTTGGCTCAGAGCAGGGTCACCTACAGCAAGGTGCCTATGAATGCTTCTGAGTTTTGAGTATCTACAGGGATAGAGGCCCCACAACCTCTTTAGGCAAACTGTGCCAGTACTCAGTTTCTGTCAGAATTCTGAAGAGAAGTTTTTCCTAATGTTTAAACAGAATTTTCTGTATTTCAGTTTGTGCTTACAGCCTCCTGTGTCGTCACTGGACACCACAGAACAGAGTCCGGCTCTGTCTTTTTTACTCCCCTCACACATGCCGGCACACACAGACCCTTCCCTTTTCCAGGCTGAATGATCCATGCTCTAGACTCTCTCAGGTCTCAGCTCAAGCTGCACAGCACAGCCTCACACAAAAATGTCCTAACAAAGCAACTCCTGTGCCAGCCTCATCTTTCCTGTGGAAGCCTTACTGCAGTCTAACTTTGCCCAGAGCTCCAGGCTTTGTCTCTCCTTCCATTCCTAACCCTAAGTCCATCACGTGCCCTGAGCCCACATGCATGTGCCAAAGCCCCACAACCTCAGGATCAATGAAGCGAGGGCAAAATTCTTTCAGCAGCCTACTCGAATGCCTTGTGTGATACCATGCTCACACTGGTAGCATAGTACTAAATGCAGAATGATACAGGGAAGATCAGCACAGCCCTCGTGTGAAGATGGCATGCATATTCATGAAACGTTTCACTGCTTTTTATTAAGGGGGTAGGGGTGCCGATTGACAGCATGCCAAATATGAGTCAACACTGCGCCCTGGCAGCCAAGACAGTACACCACAGCCTAGGGTGCAACATGGTATAACTAGCTAGTCTAGCTCACAGGACCAGCACATCCTATGAGGAGCAGCAAGGGACTTCGGGCTTGTCTAGTTTGGAGAAAAGGAGATTGAGGACAATCTCATTGCTCTCTACTGCTTCCTGAGATGGGAAGTGGAAAGGGAGGTGCTGATCTCTTCTCCTTGGTATCCAGTGAAAGGACACATGCGAACAGTTCAAAGCTGCATCAGAGAACTAGACTAGATATTAGGAAGCATTTCTTTACCAGGAGAGCGATCTGACATTGGAACAGGCTTCTTTGAGAGAAGGTTGATGCCCCAAGCCTGTCAATGTTTAAGAGACTATTAAACAAAGCCTTACTAACATGCTTTTTGTCACTCTAAATTGCTGTTAGTTGGACTAGATGAATATTGTAGTTGCCTTCCGACTGAAGTAGTTTATTCTATTTCATATATGCTTGAATTCCTTTAATCACCTTAGTGGCCTATAGTTGTCCATGGTTTCAAAACACTGTTGGACAACTTGACTTTACACAGTCTAGCAGTTCAAATACTTGTCCAGAAGTCCATAAGCTGTACCCTTCTCAGCCTAACAGCGGATGTTGGCCAAATTAAAACTTGTATCCCTCACCGGCATAATGAATGCCACTGTGACAAGTCAAGGTTACACATTACAAACTGTATGTAGTTGACTGGCTAGGGCTGGGTGATAGGTTGGACTGGATGATCTTGGAGGTCTCTTCCAACCTGACTGATTCTATTCTATTCTATTCTATTCTTGTATGTGCACAACCATACCATGGGCATTTTCTATACCTCTGTGAGGCTGTGTAACTGAAAGCAAAGAAATTCATGACACAGCAATGGGGCCAGAATAAATCAACCAACTTCTTTACCATTCTTCCAGAAGGAAGTTCTGAACACTGGACTTTCACATCCACAAATTGGTTTGGATTATATCCCATAACTCTCAGCAATAAATGGTGTATGGAGTACAGGTAGCATTTACACTACTTTTCTTCTGAAGTCAGAAACCACAAACATGAAAACTGAACAAGTCCCTCAGTCCTCTTAACAATATTTCTAGGAAGTGGCTAGCTTTGCCCAAAAAAGTTCTGCTCCGTTTATACTCAAGAATAGTCTGCAGAGACCCTCCTTCTCAGTGCTCAAAGGCACTTTTAAGACAAATATAAACATGCACTTACACTACTTATCATCACAGGTAGAAAGACATCACATTTGCTACATTCCTACCTGATATAAATCCTGGGTAAACACTGGCGGGTTATCATTGACATCCAAAACAACGACGGTGAGTTCTGCTTCTGTTTGATGTACAGAATCTGAAACTACGATTCTCAGCTTATACACAGCAGTTTCTTCAAAATCTAGTGGTTCCACCACCATGACTACACCAGTGTGTTGATCAATGGCAAATTTCATTCCAGGACTAGTATAAATAAAACTAAACTGTAGTGCTGGCCTGGAGTCCGCATCGCTTGCTGACACCTGAGTCACTATAAAACCAGGCAGGGCACCTGAAACAACAATTTCCAGAGTAAGTCACAGCTCAAAACGTTACAATTTCTGATGATTTTGCCAGTTTCGTAATACTGAATCTTAGCTATATGTAATCCTTTTGTATTAGCTTCTGATGTACTTTGACTTTGTATTTTAGAATAGGAACCATATCCAGAAATGCTACAGAAACAGCAGTGGATTTCTTCAAATGCGTTTGCTTTATCAGAAACAGCCCTAGCTGTTTCTTCACCAGCCATGGGAAATTCCACGGTTTTTCACAAGTCTTTAGATGACTAATTTACTGGATAGTGTCACAAACTTCCATAAGAATATTTAACTGAGGTACCAGAGTCCCCTGCCATGTCTACAACCAGTGAAGACAGTTCTTAAGCTTCTATGAAGGAGAAGGCCAGTAAAGGAAAATGAGACCTCCAGGCAGAACTACACGGCACAAAAATCTTAAGATCTCAAGATACAGTCTTAAGGGATTGAGAAACAGGATACAGACAGCTTTTGTCATGTGCAAAGTTTATAGCACCCGAGATTGCAAACTAAACCTATTAGTGATCATCTAACAAAGTCTGGAGTCAACAGAAACAAAACCATTTCCCATTTACATGCCTGGGGCACTAAGCCTCAAAACCTGCTATGCGATGTCCTAAAGCAAGTGCTCTCAAACAGAATACAAAAACCCAACTAACTAGCCAGTAGTTTACAGCTGCTGTGCATCCATGACTCCTGTACCTGCCATTATGAGTGGGAGGTAAATTTAGGACAGGCTAAAAAATATTAGGAGAAAGACAGCTTTTGTATCTTTTAAGATGAGTACTGGAACTTCAGCACCTGAATCTTTATAAATTTTCTGATATGTATCTTAATGCAACATGTATGATGTTTGCATTTGAAAATGCTGGGCTGAAGACTCAACCAAGGTCTGTAAATGCTGGGCTGATGTTACACAAAGTAACAGATCTGTGATGAGATGAGAATTCAGGAGCTCCTGGGTCCTCCACTTCATGATCAACCGGATCAAGCTACAGAGCATTTAAACCACCCCTTAAAATTTACAGAAATTATTTCTTTCATCACAACGAAGTTAAAAATGTCTCATTTCTAACAATGCTGGGTTTAACACCAAGTATTTTTATTGGAGAGAGCAGAAATTGAAGACATCTGAAGAATGACACTGAAGCCCAAAATGAACAGATTACAGATGTATTTCTGCAGTTTGTTTTCCTCTTTCGGAATTGCCCACGGTTTTTGTTCCAACCTTAAACACAACATCTAAAGATGAAGAATCATGCCTCTATGAAGAAAAACAGATCACAATTTACTTCATATTTCAGTTTTAATACGAGTCATTAGCCTTTTTTACTATGTTTGCTTAGCTACACAAATCACCAAAAGCACTACTGTTGTCGGACAAATCTCAGCCTTAACAAAAACTTAGCTGTACCGTCACACTTACTTTCTAGGATCTCCACTTCATCCAGGGGTTGGACAACTGGAGCATTGTCATTAATATCTAACACTTGTATGCTCACAATACTGGTAGCAGAAAGTCTGGGGTTTCCTTTGTCAGCAGCTTGTACAACCAGCCTACAAATAAAGGAAGAAGTAATTGTCAATACTGGCCAGAAATCAAATTATCCACCAGTGTTTTAAGCAGAGAAAAAAAGACACAAATGAAAAGATTAACCCTTTCTGCTTCTCATTGCAACTCCTAACCTCCCTCTTTCTTTCTGTAAGGTTGACAGGCTGGAGTGTTGGGGTTTCTTTGTTTGTTTTGGGTTTGGTTAGTTGGGGTTTTTTTGTTTGGTTTTTGTTTGTTCTTTAAATTATTACTTTGCAGAAAAAAATGTTCAGGAGATTCTAGGTGACAAAAACATAAAATCATGCAAAGAAAAGGAAATATTAATCTGGATTCATTTCACCCAATTCCAACCAAATGCAGGTGGTTAAACAAGCTAGGATGAATCTTTCCTATGAGACATATTTTTCCAGTTGGTAATTCAGAGCAAGAATTAAAACTTAAGCACTAAATTGTCCTTTGGAGGAACCTGAGTATCCTCATTGTTTTTAATGAGACAAGAGGAATGTGAAAATTGGGTAATACGAAAACACCCACAGTAACATCGTGCCAAAATGTCTGCAGAGATAATGAACAGCCCTGATATTATAACGTGAGTGAAATAGTGAAAACCTGGAACAGCATTTGACAGTGGCAAACTTCCTGCTGCTTTTAGTAGGACAAAAATCTCACTGCCAAATTAAGAGAGATTGCCTGCACGCTTCCATTTTATACCTGTATAAGGATGGGTAGTAGCTTGCTAACAATCTTTTGACTTCTGCAATGCAGAAAATGATAAGTAACAACCTGATAAATACGGACAAAAGGATGTTTACCCTCTATAGGAACTAGCAAATAAAGAGCAAATATTTGCTGTAAGCAAATGACTTCATCACTTCCATGTATTAAAAACTATCCTGAAGAGAACTGAAAATTAACTCTTACTTAACAGGTGCTCTTGAAAAGAAAACCCAAACCAAGAGGAACAGGCAAAATAAAGAAAATAACATCAATCTATGCAAAAGTAGACACAAGTCAGAGCCCAGCGTCTCAATTAAGTAACTGTTTGCATGTCATATCCTATTTTCTGGGTCTCCCTGCAGATATTCTAAATGCTTTGTTTCTCCCTCTTTATTCTAAGTCACTGTTTCGGTTCCAAATGCCAAATAGTTATTATTTCATAAACGTTCACATGACAATATGGAATACTGAGGCTGTAACTCAAGCTGTGGATTGCAGCACTTCCATTCCTGAACCACAACAGCTTTGCTCTGGGTATTCTTGTGGTTTCTGATGGCAAGATAACACATATCTTGAATTGTAGGCTAGAATTCAATTGTTGATCATGTATAAAGCCATAGAGAAAGTGTACTTTTTCTAGAATTAATATTGGTAAGGTATACATATGGAAATATTTTACTAAAAATAATCACTTTCTACAGTTTCAGGAAAAAGCTCTCATAAAAACATCTCAGTCGAGGCACTAAAACTAAGATTCTGTCAACACTTTCATCAGAACTCCTATAAGGCACTTCAAACTTCTGGGGATCAAAATGTTCAATACTGAATTCTGATTTCTGTTTACAATTTTGAAGCCTAGGAGGATAGGAAAACTTAACTGATACCACAACCATACCAAAAAAAAAAAGATAATTTACACTGACACATACACAAAATTAACTTTTTGTAGAGATTGCAGTATGATAGAATCATAGAATCAACCAGGTTGCAAGAGATCTTCAAGATCATCCAGTCCAACCTAGCACCCAGCCCTATCCACTCAACTAGACCATGGCACTAAGTGCCTCATCCACTCTTTTCTTGAACACCCCCAGGGACGGTGACTCCACCACCTCCCTGGGCAGCCCATTCCAATGGCAAATCACTCTCTCTGTGAAGAACTTCCTCCTAACATCCAGCCTATACCTCCTTCAGCACAACTTGAGTACATGGTAAGTGTGTATTAATGAATCTGCATAACCATGCTTTCTCTTCAATGCATGGTCTATTTGCATTCTAATTCCAATTACGGTGCGATCTACAAAGAAAAATTGTTTTGTCTCCTTGATCATATTTGCTCACAGCTCCTTAAAGAACAGGAAAAAAACAAATACTTAGTATAAGGGCTTATAGATGGAAACAGCTTATAGGAGCATGTTATCATATTAGGGAGAATGAAATTTGAACTATATTCTAATTAAAGAACAAAATATGTCCCTATTTCTTGCATCTGGTTTGAGTGTTTTCTCTGTGTCTTCACATATTTATAAAAAGTGGTTCCAGAGAGGGAATGGTTGTAGAGTTCTCAAACTAATATCCAGGAACTGTCACCATTTGCGTAGTGAACAACACTCACATCTTTAAGTGTTGCCATTGATTACACAAGTTTGCATTCCTTCCCCTAAACTTGAGAAATGCACAAGAGTCCACAATACAAATGGGCAGCTTCAGGGCTACTCTCAAGGCTGCCTGGCTTGTCCCCAGGTTCTACTGGTAACGAATATCACCATCCCTGGAGGTGTTCAAGAAAAGACTGGATGAGACACTTAGTGCTATGGTCCAGTTGACTGGCTAGGGCTGGGTGCTAGGTTGGACTGGATGATCTTGGAGGTCTCTTCCAACCTGGTTGATTCTATGATTAAGACAAAACTACAAAACACATAGCCAACAATATCAAGTTAATGTGAACAAAAAGAATAATATATTTTTATAAAAACCTTTCATACAAACCTGTGAGACGAAGCACTTTCATGATCCAGGACTGTATCAGTTGCTATAATCCCTCGTGCTGAATCAATGAGAAAGGCTGCATTTTCATTACCAGATAAAATGGAGTATTCGGTTTCTCCATTCAGCCCACTGTCAACGTCAGTTGCAAATACCTGTTTAGGACCCAAACTGAGGCTTAATTCAGAACGGCAGAATGTTTCAGAAAGAAAAACCTTGTACTACAGCCATATTTTTCTGGTTACTTCCCTTTTGACTGCACAGATTTAAGCAAATAATCATGGGTCACCAACACAAATGTCATGTGAGGTCATCTATTACAATAGGATGCGTACGAGTTCTTTCCTTGAGTAATCTGAAATGCAGCCACAGAAAGTGTAAGGGCTGAATGTAATCATTTCACATTGCTTCTGTTAACGTTGCTGTTAGAATGCTGTCTCTGTTTAGTGCATGAAAACATAATTTCTCAGGAGTCCAAGGCTAAACATTCAAGTATTATTGCCATACAAAAAAAGGATAAAATAGTTCAATAAATTTGGGGTTGGAGCTTTCATGGAATAGTTCTTTAATTCCTCTTTAAAATATGAACCAACACATATTAAACAAAAAAAAAAAAAAAGAAAAAAGAAAAAAGAAAAAGAAAGATAAAGGCAAGCTATAAAACCAACAGGATAAATAGCATCCAACACCAGTGAACTGGTTTCTCAAGGACTCCTCTCTGACTTTAAAAAGTCGTCTTTGTATTCTTCTGGTTGCTGAACAAGCATTTTAGTGAGTATGGGATCCAAAACACAGCAAACTGAAAAAGGAAAAAGAATCTCTTCTGTTATAAAATTCTGACTGCACATCTGGGTTGACTGCCTTCTGATTTTTCAGCATTCCTAGACATATGTTTCTCTAAATACAATGTCCATCAGTCTCTAATCACTTTGCCCTGGAGGCATTTGTAGCTTTCCATTTATTTATTCTCTAGAGGAGAAATATCTTTAGTACCTAACATGACCCTCAATGTGACCTGACTTGCAACGTAAGAACATATATTGAGGAAATTATGCATTCTTCTAGCTCAACTGATGTCTTCTTTTGCTCTAACATGGCCAGCTGGAAACACTTTTGGAGAATGGATCCATTCATAGGAAGAAGTGTTTGCACATTTAAATTAAGACAAGCTGCTCTGCAGGCATCAGATTTTGAACTGAACACTTGGGCTGGACTCTACCGGTCTGATGAGTTGAAAGTATTCTTTTTATTGCTAGAGCCCTTTCAGTAGATGCATTAATGCAAGACTCAGTCTATACTGTTACCAGAACCACAGATTTAAATGGCATTTTTCCACTACTTGAAGAGAAAAACAGAAATGTTGTTAAAAATAAAGTCCATCCACACGACTGTTAAGAAGATAGAGAATTCTTTTTCAATTGAAAACTAAATAAATGAAATGAAAAAAAACCAGTCTTTTAGGTGTTCAAGCACAGTAGTAGCAACATCAAGAACCCCAAGAGACAGTGACCCAGAACAGATAGGACTGTAGCCGGACCAGCCAGATATGGTTTTAACTGTAACACTAAGCTTGGAGAAATATATTTCCACTTACTTGTATGATGTCTGTTCTAGGACTTTGTCCTTCCCATACAGATGCTTTGTAATATCTTTGCTCAAATTTAGGTGCATTGTCATTTACATCTTGTATCAATACTGTCACTCCACAGAGTGCTGAATTCAAGCTATTTTCAGCCAAAATTGAAAGATATATTTTGTTCTTAACTTCATAATCAAGAAACTTTGGCTCTTTCACTGTGATTGCACCTGGTTTATTAAAATAAATAATAAAAAAAATCAGGATGTGACAAATGTAATCAAGAAGTAGTATGCACAAATGAAGTTATGAGGCTCCTAATATATAGAGCCTCCTCCACTAACACATAACTCCAGCAAGCTCCCCACTGCACCCTTCTTCTACTTAACATCACCTCCCACATGCTAGTTACTGCAGCTTAGCTTAGATACCTAAGTTTTCACTGACAGAATCATAGAATGGTTTAGGTTGGAAGGGACCTCAAGGATCATCCAGCTCCAACCCCCTGCCATAGGCAGGGACACCTCCCACTAGAGCAGGTTGCTCAAGGCCTCATCCAGCCTGGCTTTAAACACCTCCAGGGAGGAAGCATCCACAACCTCCCTGGGCAACCCGTTCCAGTGCCTTACCACCCTCACTGTAAAGAACTTCCTCCTAACATCCAGTCTAAATCTCCCCTCTTCCAGCTTAAACCCATTCCCCCTCGTCCTAACATTACTAGACCGTGTAAATAGTCCCTCCCCAGCTTTCCTGTAGGCTCCCTTCAAATACTGGAAGGCCACTATAAGGTCTCCTCGAAGCCTTCTCCTCTCCAGGCTGAAGAGCCCCAACTCTCTCAGCCTGTCCTCATAGCAGAGGTGCTCCAGCCCTCTGATCATCTTCGTGGCTCTCCTTTGGACCCGCTCCAGCAGTTCCATGTCCTTCTTGTATTGGGGGCTCCAGAACTGCACACAGTACTCCAGGTGGGGTCTGACGAGAGCAGAGTAAAGGGGGAGAATCCCCTCCCTTGCCCTGCTGGCCACACTTCTCTTGATGCAGCCCAGCACTCGGTTGGCTGTCTGGGCTGCATGTGCACACTGCCGGCTCATGTTGAGCTTCTCGTCGACCCAGACCCCCAGGTCCTTCTCCTCAGGGCTGCTCTCAGCCATTCACCACCCAGCCTGTATCTGTGCCTGGGATTGCACCGACCCAGGTGCAGGACCTTACACTTGGCCTTGTTAAACGTCAGGAGGTTGGCCTGGGCCCACCTCTCCAGCCTGTCCAGGTCCCTCTGGATGGCATCCCTGCCCTCCAGCAAGTCAGCTGTGCCACACAGCTTGGTGATCAACCATCATCTTAGCAATTTCCTAAAACAAAGCTGATCTACTGGCAGAGGGATAAAGGAATAAAGTGGCTTCATGATGTGTACTCCTGGACACGTGACAACCGAGTGGCTACATCTAGTCTTTCATATATATCCCAACTGGGCAAGAGATATCCCAGTCCTGGCACCTGACGGACATACAGTGAAAACACTGACTCCTGATGCAGTGAGGACCCCTGCAACTGTTATTCCACCAAAATGATGGACACAAGTACAACTAGACATCCTGACATTAAATCTGAAATATCCTTGGAAATCTGTGGTCCCTGTTTCAGTATTTTAGGTAACAGAGCATTAAACCTGAACTTGCTCATTACACCCAAACATCAAGCAGCTGGAGTGTGTCTTAATTTCATTCCAATTTAAATTCAGTTTTACATTAATTTTTCAGTAATGACACCATGAATTTCTAATCCCAAACCTGTGACAGAGTAAGAATCCATCTACTGTGACTCTCCAAACTAGTGCTTTTTAATTTTTATCTTCTCAGCTAAGCAGCAATGATTGGATGCTGTTTATGGACTTGGCCAGTGGTCAAGAAACAAAGATTTCAAAGCTGGCAGGCGGCCTCTCTTCAGCACAAGATTTAAAACTTATCACATTCTGTATACAGAAAGATGGTGACAGAAAGAATGCAATTCAAGATGGCAGAGTAACTGAAAGACTCTAGAGTAGAGTCCAGCAAACAACCACGTTTGAGGTACACCACCTGGTAGGAGCAAGTGAAAGAACCAGAGCTGCTCACTCTAGCCTGCACAAAGAAGAAACAAAGTAACGGCCCTCAAATAGGTAAAGAATAGAGGGGTTTTCCTCTGCCTTATTTCCATTGTTACTAGGTTAGTAAGCACTGTTTAAATCAGTTCAGTAAATGCTCACATAAACAACAAAAAATTGCCAACTGCCAAGACTGGTGCAGATGAGGGCTTGCAGAATTGGCTCTCACCAGGAGTTTAAGAACACAACTGATAAATTTCTGTCATGGTTTGGAATGGTTGATTCCGTTTACCTGTTAGCCTGCAGGTAAAGGGAATCATGTTTTTGAGTCACTCCCTACTATACTACATTTGATCCTGTGATACAGGAATTCCCCTAGGATGGGATAAAGTCTTGTTCATAGTGAGGTTAACCCCAGTACTTCAAAAGACAAGTAGAACAGACCTTGGGCTGGGCTGTTTAGAATACCTTAGATAGAAAGGGCATCAATATAGCTCAAAATACTTCTGCTGTAGAGACAATGGTCAGAGAGATTCTCACCCTTGAGAGTGGTGAGAGCCTGGAATGGGTTGCCCAGGGAGGTGGTTGAGACCCCCATCCCTGGAAGTGTTTAAGGCCAAGCTGGATGAGGCTCTGGCTAGCCTAATCTAGGGTAGAATGTCCCTGCCCATGGCAGAAAGGTTGGAACTGGATGATCTTTGTGGTCCCTTCCAACCCTGACCGATTCTATCATTCTATGATACTTGTTACTTGTGTCAAAATTAATGTTGAGGTAAGAACTGCATTTAAGAGTCCTGAAAGGCTGTCCTTCAATTAATGTTTGCTAAGGGACAGAAGAAAGGTTTCAGAAGAAAGGAAACAGAAGAAACCACAATGGCTCATACGCCTCAGAGTAAGACTTCTAACTTTCACTGCTATAGAAATTCCACTGCTGTTTGTGAAAAGCATGCTTAAGAAAAACTCACAGAAGGACACCAGGTAACCACTTCTCGGCATGGCTTGTCAAAAGAAAAGAAAGGAAGATCTCACTTGACTTCATAAACTTGTCTGGGTCTAAGATGCTTTTTAAGACTAATCTCTCCAGCTATATTTCAGTGAAATAAGGAGGACTTGGAAGTAAAGCATATGCATTTAAATACCCCTCATCTAAACAAAAATCACTTAACTTGTCAATCATTATCAAACATTACAGCTTTATAAAAGTACTATATCTGATGTTTGGAGACATCAGAAAAATCACAGTAAAGCCTCCAGGAACCCAGGGATAAAGTAATTCCTTAAGAGTATAAACCATTTACACTATTTCTGAGGAAAATTGCTCACACTTGGCCCTCAGAGAGTGACTACAGCTATTCAGAAGGCAAGTTCTTTTGTTGCAGATCTCAAGGAGCTGAGGCAACCAGAGTAGCTATGCTCTCTGACACGCAGTAGATGAGAGCATCTAAATGTACATGAGGAGTGTATGGCTCTCCTGCCATCTGAAGCTCCTGAAGAACAGGTGAAAGCAGACCTGCAGCAGAATGCAAATCCAATGCTCAAAAAAATAAAGAATCTTGACTTTCAGACCTGCCAAAGCTTGCCTGAAATAAAGAGCATGAAACTGAACAAAGGGCAACTTTATGATGAGAAACAAGATGAAGTCTCACCTTGGATCAGAAAGCAGCAGTTTATCAATTCTCAACACCTAGTGATCAATAGTTAGTCAGAACTTAGCACTTTAAACAGGTGTACTGGCATTCAACATCTTCAGACCAAGTTTACGATAGCGTAGTTCTCTTCGCATCCCTTATTGTACTAATGAATTAAGAGGACAGTAATACTGTAAGGTCCCTACCTACTCTTTTGTTTTTGTGGTAGGAGCATGATGTATTTTGGAGATTATACTCTTGAAACAATATACACATTCAAAAGTTACCTGTAATGGGGTGTATGGAGAATATGCTTTCCTTGTCGCCAAAGATGCTGTATTTTATGTTCTCTCCTGTAAACTTTCTTTCATAAGCTTCCACAGTTAGAACCGGTGTACCTAAGCATGCAGTAAGACATTTTCATCATCTATACTTTAATAGTTTCACTCTATTTTTACATTAGTATCAGATGCACAGCCAAAAACCTAGGTGCTAGGATGACTGCTTATTTCTTAATTACAATAAGCAACGATAAAAGCAAGTTCTCCATGACTTTCACTGCATTTCAACTTCAAAAGGAAAAGGCACTGTAAATCCTGCCTTGCCCAGTCAATTACTCATTTGAGCAACATCAACACCTGGCTAAATACAATTATGAGTTTTAACTTTTCCTAATCACAAACTACCACCTAGTACTGGAATTACCTCTTCCTGATGTTGTATGCATTCCTTTACTGAGGTTATGCTGTCTTCGGTCATTTAAATACCACCTTTGCATTAATTACTTTGAGAAAAGTACTCCTCTTTTTGTGTATTATAAGAATGTGTGTTCCTCTTGAATCACCATAGTTTGTTTTTCCTTTATCTGAATTCAATTTGGATTTCTGAACAGCATTCTAAATGAAGTATTCTTTAAAATGTTCATTAGCCATCTTAGTATCATCATAGTATCATAGTATCATCAGGGTTGGAAGAGACCTCACAGATCATCAAGTCCAACCCTTCACCACAGAGCTCAAGGCTAGACCATCTTACAACAGAAGGAATGAAAAGATGAAACTACATGTGTACCTAGGTGCCAATTCAAGCAGAATTCAAATCCCATGAAAAGACCAGGGTGCTAGTTTGAAGCTAGCTAGAATGTTTCAGTGAGAAGAATTAGATTGCAGGCTGTGGAAGGAAAACAACGGTGATGTCTACTTCACTCATAGGCTTGCTGACGTAAGAACAAGAATCCAAACACAGATAGGGCACTTCTCCTGGGGGAACTGACTGAGCTGCATTTCTTTCTCTAACCTCTCTGCCATCTCTCTGATTAATCCACTTTGCTTCCTAACCCCCTGGCTGAACCTCCATTCTTCCTTGGGACAGGGGTAAGGTTGAGAGGTGGGAGGAGAAGGTGGAAGGGTGGTTGGAAGCCCCTCCTGGGGACTCAGGTTTCTGGGAGGGCTGTTGTGTTTCTGTATTACCTTTACTTTGTATATTTCTGTCTATAACTGTATATAGAGTAAGTATCTGCTTGTATATTCAGCTAAGCTGTAAATAATAAGATTCATTCAATTTCCAGAGCTGGCTGAGTCTAGTCTGGGTGATTTCCAAAGCAGGGAGGGGCGGGGAGCACCCAAACCATCACAACTGGTAACTGAATATAGAACGCAAGACACACAAAATAGAAATGCTCTTTGCGATGGTGCTGGCAGAAAAACATGCAACTGAACGCATTATACTGCTCAGAACCATCACATTTAACAAAAGTACAGCAAGTTTAAAAAGCATTGTCAAGATTCCAAAACAGCTGTTCTTCTCACAAGAGTTAGGAAATTCTTTCGTATATTCAAGAATTGATTTCAAGGCATTAATTATTTAATTGTAATATTGATCCCATACAGCTGTGCTCGACTGAGGTTACTGTGCAACCTGAACTCTTCAAACAGCATTACAGACAATTAGCTATCTTATTACAGGACAAAGACTGTGCATTTCACACTCAAGTGTCCTGGATGTGGGAGGAAAGGACCTTATCTTAGGTGCATGAATGAGAGGAAATGTTGCTCTTACACTTGTAACCTTGTTTTTATTATTATTATTACATTTTTGGGGCTTTGTTCCTTTTATTATTGTTTAAGTGGTTTGTCATTTGCTCCTAAAATCTGTCAAAAGCAAAATCTTGCCAGTTCTGACCTCTGTAATTTTCTACACTAGTCAGCATGTTCACAAGACATTTATTAGAAAAGTTACAGAAGTAAAACCCAATCAAGACTGAAATGAACACTGCACTGTTGGGTTTGTTTGGTTTTTTTTTAGGAACTAAAATAAGGGGTTGTAGTTTGAATTTTCATTGTGGAGCAACTATGATTTACCACAAGTCTCCATGAGCAATCATTCACAGCAGCATTAAAGATAAGGGAAACCAATAAAATCAAGGTCCAAAAAAAATTGGTACTATTTATCTTCTAATGCTATCAGCATTTGTTTGCTTGTGTGCTTAAGAAAAAATACCAGAAATAAAAGACACAGTAGAAAATCTACTTGAATCCTCATTTTTCAAAGGTTAGGCTAATAAATTGTTGCTGTAGGTCCTCAAATTCTAATCCTTTAAGATTCATATTTTTCATGTAGTTAAAACTGTTTACACTTCTTTGGGGCATAGAATAAATTTCATTTGTTTCTGGTAATTCTCACAGTAAATTGCTGCTTCAAAGAGTGAATTTTTTCATTAATTTTTAATTAAGAGCAAACTCTGAGGTCTGTTGTAACACACAAGTCCCATACAGGTGCATAGCAAAAGACAGTACCCACCTGCTGGAGCTTGCAATTTCAAGTATATGTGACTTGGATACTGCTTCAAGCAGAGGTCACAACACATAACACTTAACCTGCAGCAAATCAAAAGAAAGGTAGATTTCTGCCTGCAAAGCACACTGAAATGGTGGGATGAGGATAAGTCAGCACTGAAGCTAGTGCAAGGAAGGGAGGGAGATCAAGGTCACAGCAGAGAGTAGTAAGATTGGCTTGAAATGTCACACAATGTTTCTGAATTAGTTAAGAATATTAAGGAAGTGGAGAGCAGCCCATATTTAGGTGTTTTTCCAGTTCAATTATAGACTATCTGATTGCATTTGAAAGTACCTCAAACTGCTTTAAACAGCCTGCTTGCCAACCTTTACACTATACCTGCTGACTTGAAACTGAACGGTGGCAGTACGAACAGAACTTGTCTACCCGGCCAAATAGGCTCAAAACATTCTCTACCCTATGTTAGGACATAACATACGCACCAGAACTGAGCTACTCTATCACTATATCTCTTTTTTTTCTCTTCAGCTCTCATTACAGTAGTCCCTCCCCACTTTGCCATCTAACCCTGGTTCATCCTTGTCATTATTTCTCAAGACCTCTTAACTGCTTGTGGCAGAAAAAGCTAACTGAGCACAGTAAGAGCTAACTGACAGGATAAGAGGCTACATATTTTATATCTTTTAGAAAAAAATACAGAGCAGTCAACAAGTTTTACTGGTGAAACTGTCTCCAAGGAAGTACTATGCAAACAATCATTCAACTGAAAGCTTGATGAATAATAAAGGTTTCTTACACTCTGGAGACCACAGTGATTCGATAATTTATTGACTGGCTTCCAAGGGCCTCTTGTAATGCAGTTTATAACATTTCAAGACATCAAATATTCAGTATTAAACAAAAAGAATGGTGTTTTCTGAAGGTCATCACACTTGAAGGTCAAACACTTAAAGAAAATCTGATCACAAGGACCAATCCCTGAGGCATTGACCCAACTGACAAGTTAAGACTAAATTACAACTAAAGACTCTTGGCTTTGGCTTTTGTCATATGTACTGTTCAGACTGTTTAGTCTTTTAAAAATAGATTTGAAGTTTTCCCACTCCATTAGTTTAGGTAAAAAATAAAATTAAGAGAAAAAGCCAGTTAACAGTTCTATAAATAATCAGTATGTAATTGCAGTGGTTTGGGTGTTCCCCACCCCCACACACACTTTAGAAATCACCCAGGCTAGACTCAGCAGGCTCTGGAAATATGAATGAAGCTTATATTTACAGCTAGCAGAATATACAAGCAGATATTTACAGTATATACAGTTAGAGACAGAAATATACAAGGTAAAAAGGTAATACAGAAACACAACTCCCCTCCCAGAAACCTGAGTCCCCAGGAGGGGCTTCCAACCACCCCTTCACCTTCCCCCTACCCCTCTCAACCTTACTCCAGTCCCAAGGAAGAATAGAGGTTCAGACAGGGGTTAGGAAGCAATGTGGATTAGTCCGAAATGGAGGGTGAGGTTAGAGAGTAAGATGCAGCTCAGCCAGCAGCCCGAGTGAGAGACTCCCTTATCTATGTTTTGCTTTTATTCTTCTACATCTCAGCAAGCCTCTGAGGGAAGCAGACATCACCACTGTTTTCCTTTCACAGCCTGTAATCTAATTCTTCTCACCAAAACGTTCTAGCTAGCTTCAAACTAGCACAGTAATGTAGATCTCCCTGGGATGGAATACACTGGTACCACTCGCACATCCTGGTACCAGGACCACACATCACCTCTAAGCTAACTTCTATGAGACTTATAAACATGCTTCCCCCCCTCCCCAAACATGCAATTATTTGATCTTTACTTTTTGTTTACATAAATAAGAAAATAATACAGACAGAGCCAAAACGATGTTGGTATTTGGTAAAGTTTCTCATATTCTTAGAAGAATTTGATCTTCTAATTCAACAGACTTTTATTTACGACAAAACTAACGCTTTGGAATGAAACCCTCCTGTTTAGCCTGAAACTCTGTGAAATTTCTTTTAAGCAGAACAACATAAATAGAATTTAATTTATGTCATTTATAGATTGGATAGGAGAACATGCGAATATGGCATTCTGTTACCACAGTTCCTTGGGGCATTTCCAGAATTTCAGGCCAGATTGTCTATCCTGACCCAGGAATGTACCTACACTTAAGAAAATTTAGGGTCAGATCAGTTTATCTATTGCCACAAATCCATACAGATTTATTTCTTCACAGAATCACAGAATGTTACAAGTTGGAAGGGACCTCCAGTCCAACTCCCTTGCCAAGGCAGGATCACCTAGGACAGTCCACACAGGAATGCATCCAGCTGACTTCTGAAAGTCCTCAGAGAAGGAGACTCCACAACCTCTCTAGGGTTCCAGCGCTCCATCACCCTCACTGTAAAGACATTTCTCCTCATGTTGAGGTGCACAGAATCATAGGGTGTCATAGAATCATAGAATCAACCAGGTTGGAAGAGACCTCCAAGATCAGCCAGTCCAACCTAGCACACAGCCCTAGCCAGTCAACTAGACCATGGCACTAAGTGCCTCATCCAGGCTTTTCCTGAACACCTCCAGGGACGGTGACTCCACCACCGACCTGGGCAGCCCATTCCAATGCCAATCACTCTCTCTGTGAAGAACTTCCTCCTAACATCCAGCCTAGACCTCCCCTGCCACAAATTGACACTCTGTCCCCTTGTTCTGTTGCTGGTTGCCTGGGAGAAGAGACCAACCCCTACCTGGCTACAGCCTCCCTTCAGGTAGTTGTAGACAGCAATGAGGTCAGCCCTGAGCCTCCTCTTCTCCAGGCTAAACAACCCCAGCTCCCTCAGCCTCTCCTTGTAGGGTTTGTGTCCCAGGCCTTGGCTGTTTTTTGTTTGGTTGGTTGTTTTGTTTGGTGTGTTTTGGTTGGTTTTGTGCTCTGGGTGCTCAGTATGGAGTAAAAGGGAATTAAATGCTCCTTTACCCGAGGAGACCCTTCATATTTCAGGAAACTGTTTTAAGCACCAGGCTACTGCATGCTCCACTCTTTCCTGTTGGAAGCTTTCCACTTGTTCCAAAATCCCATGTTCTTTTTCCCATGTACAGTGAGAGAGCTAGAAGGATACTTTAGCTTAGTGGCTTGATCACTCATCACAGCTATTTAAAAATAGTGAGAAACCAAAACATTTCATCTATGGTTTTAAAAAAGGGACTTAAAAAAATATCATTCACCTTCTGGCCTAGTTTTGATCTGTTAACTGAAACATCAGCAATATTCACAGTATTGCATTTATCTTGAAATACACCACTGGAAATTCAGCTTTTAGGACCAAACAGGCACAGAGGAAGGGCTGACTGAGCAACCACAGCAATAATTACTGCAACAGCAATCTTCACCCTTCATTCCTCATCTGTTTGTAATTATGCAGGAGTATTGATTGGGTTTACAACATTATTAACACACTTCTTTTTCACCAATTACTCATCAAATATAGAGGCTGTTACTCAAAATCTAAGAATTCATTAGTCCCACAATACACTTAGGATTTAAAGGACTATTTTCAAATACTGAGGGATATTTGAACACTTTTTTCAGAGTGAACCTCATGAGGCGGTGTTTGAATGAAGGACATAGTGCAGGACAGACCTCTGAACAAGTCTGTAAGCACTTTGTGATCGAAGCTAGTTTGTCTACAGCATAGGCTCTACACAGAGATAGACAGGTACCTTCCCCTCACCCAACTTTATCCCCTATTCTTCTTCTGGCAAGTCCAAAACTTCAGTAAGGTTTTAGCAGCTTTCAGAGACACTTTAAAGCCCGTGAAGGGTTTTTCAAAACCAAGAAATGTCATGCTGCTCTCCGGTACACAGCATTTATCTGAGCACGTGCACTGACACGTGAAACAACTGAATGCTGTCCTGTTGAAAGAGTGAATCCACTGATGCTCAGGGCTTCCCAGGCTAGTGGATGGAAACATACCACCTTTGAGCCTGCTGATTAATGTGGGTATCACTGCTGTGCATGGGCAAACTCAAGAACCAAACAAACTTCTAACTAACAGACCATGCTTCTTTTTCATGCTGGTGCACTGGAAAAGGGCAGATTGCCATTTGCTGCACCCAAATTAACGTCTTCCTGCTCTGTGAGGGAAAAAAGGGTTTCCTACAAGATTCATTACAACTACCGCTCCAGAAAGTGGAGATATTGGCAAATTCAAGAACACACACTGGGATTTAATGCCCACCTGGTAGACTGTTCTCGGACACACTTGCTTCATAGAGGCTGTGGATGAATAAAATCTCCTCTTCTTGTTCCTCTGTCAAGACAGTGACAACAGCTGTGGCTGTTCGAGGTGAGATACCTTGATCTGAAGCCATCACTAGTAGCTGGTTAGTGAAGTCATTGGAAGTCAAAGGCTTCTGAAGAGTGATGTCACCTGTCTTCGGATTGATCTGAAACACATTATCTGCTACCATTAAACTATAAACAACAGCTCCATTTGACCCCAGATCCATGTCCTCTGCTCTCACAGTGGCTACTATCTCGTTCACAGAAGTTTCAGCAGGTACAAAGGCCCTGATGGGATTCTGTAAAAAAACTGGATCATTGTCATTGACGTCATCAACATACACCACAATGCTGACAGTGGTGCTTCTTGGCAAATGGGTGCTACAGTCACTTGCCACAGCCCTAAATGTATACTGGGACTTGGTCTCTCGGTCCAGTGCCTTTGTAGTAAGTATAGACCCCGTTACACTATCAATAGCAAACACTCCAAAGGTGTCATCAATGAGAGAGTACATAACTTCACCATTCAGTCCATCGTCTTCATCAGAAGCAAGGAGGTTCAGGATAGTTGAGCCTTCCTCTAGGTCTTCTCTCACAGAGATTTGATACTGGGTCTTTACAAACAATGGGTTGTGGTCATTTTCATCCAAGATAGTCAGATAGAGCTGTGCAGTGGAGCTTCTCGAAGGGTTGCCTAGGTCACGGCACTCAATTACGAGAGTGAAATTGCTGACGTCTTCTCTGTCTAAGCTACGAGTGACCATCAGTTTTCCTGAAGTGTTATTTAGCGTGAAGTATTCTCCAACATTTCCACCTTTCAAATAGATAAAAAACAAAGTTATCAAAAACAACTGCCTTTTTTTTCTAAGGAACCCTTTGTGAATAGTTGTAATTGCAGTAACGAGATCCAATTGCTCATACAGCTGGTGCACTCGTGCCTTTCACGTATTTTATTCCTCTTACATGAATTAAAACCTGAATTTCATTTAAATCAGTGGGTGGCAATGACAGTAAATAAAGAATGTCATATCATTTTACAGAGTGCCTATTTTGCCAGATGCATGTCTTTTCTCCTAAAGCAGCACACCTTATAAAATCTACTGCAATTACACTGCTGCATGAAATGACCTATTCCCAACCTTCGTTACACATTCCAGAAACCTGAAAAGCATCACTGACAATTGTAATTACTTGTTCCTTGCTCTGTTCTACAAACCTGTGATTTGGAAGTGAGTAGTTAAGCAAGGTCTTTTGAGGGGTGGGGAGGTAAATATGAAGCAGTCAAAAGAGACATCGGTGTTTTAAGTAACAGTGAATGGCATACGTACATTTTAACATGCAGAAAGACCAAAGGTAATCAAATAATAATAAACCACTGTAAAATTAAAACCAAGAAAACAAAGGATTTTCTTAACTGTTTCTTCAAAGGAAAAAAGTGTTGGCTGTTATCATGATAGCTATCTGCCTATATTTGAGCTATCACTGAGAGCCATAAAGTAAGCAGAGCAAACTTGTATTTGTGCAAAGATATTAAAGGACCTCTTGAACAGCTGTGGAGCTTACACTGGCATAGTGGACACAGGGAGAGTTTAGCAGTATGAAAACCAAGTATGACATTGCTAACTGCTGGGTGAAAGAAGACAGAATAAATGAGATAAAATATTGCAGTTATTTGCAGAAATACATTTATATTCAGAACCTACATAACTATAACAAGAAGGACAAAGTCACACCGTTGTGATTAATGCCTCCTTCCAGCATTTGGTAGTTTTGTTGTTCTTTTCTGTACTGTTTCAAATGCAGAAAGCAGACTGAAATTATGCCTGGAAAGTGCTTATTAATACTGATAAAGGGGTGAAAGATCTTTTTTTTTCCACATGAAAAAAGAATGTGGATAAGATGGAAGCTGGGGAGGCCCAGTAAAATCAAGACTAGGCTAAAACTTGCATACTGCTGTTCATATGCTTCCTGATTACTACTAACAAAAATGATGGAGTGTAACTTACCAATTATTTTGTATCTGAGAGCTCCGTTATTGCCAGCATCCATATCTACAGCCTGGGTAATGTAAATGACAGAAGGCTGCTGGTTCTCTGGAATATGGATCTCAGGGGTGGGAAGCAGAAACCTGGGAGCGTGATCGTTTTCATCGAGCACTGTGCAGATAACTGTCGCTGTGCTTGACAGTGACAGAGCTCCACTATCTCGAACCAAAACTAAGATTAATAAAAAGAAAGCATATTTTATACAATGTTTGTGGGTGCAACAGTAGGATGTCCCATAATAATAGCAGAATAGAAGTTATTTGTGCTATGTGAAAAGCACATGCGCCTCAGTACCTGAAAATCTTACTGCTTCTGTTGAATTCAGATGGCATGAAGAAAGGTAATACTGGTAATAACACCATACTTGTTCTCACTTCCCGTTTTACAGCCACTCATACAATCACACTGCTACCTTTAATAATGAAGATCTCCTGGGTTTCCCTGTCCAGTGACACAGCTGTTACAAGTTCTCCACTGGTTGAGTTGATCTTGAATTTCTCAGAACCAGGTCCTGGTAAGATTTCGTACTGAAGCAAGGAATTCAGTCCTTAAAAGCAGAACAGAAGTCATAGTAAAACACGGTCACTGTCCTCAAGTTCATGTCAGATTTGTCTCTCTCTTCTCCCCCTCCCTGGGAAACAGGTTATGGATGAAATTATTTTTAATGCAGTAACTGCTTCTTCACCAGTACAAGAGATCCAAAGTTCAAATTTGGACCTTCAAAATCCTTATCCAGATGCTGCTTTGTGCCTAAGTTTTCCAACTATTTGAAGTGACCCCAACCACACATCTAGGGAATCAGGGCATGTCTCCAAACAAGCTGATACATCAGCATTGTACAAAAGAACATTAACCAAAACAGTGGAATCCACACATTTGTCTTCTGCTCTCCCTGAGGTAGGTAGTTCATATCTCACCAGGATGCCAAGCAAAGTATCAGGCTGCTAAGACAGCTCTGGTTCTCCACTTAACATGCAAGTATCTCTGTGCAGTATGACACTGAATATGATAAACATTCAAAGAAAACATCCAGTTCTTGGCTTGCCCACCAGTTCTAAATATTCATAATACTGAGCAGGCAGGTCCCATCAGGGATCACAGGGTAGCCACCTCCTAGCTGTTTTGAACAGAAAAGCCAAATTTGGTGGACATTCCCACAGAAAGCATCAGGCCTTTTAGACTGCTCCAACTTGTAACCAGTCTCTGAAATGATACAGCCTGGTTATATGAAGTCACAGAGGATTTCCAGAAAGGAAGGTTAAAGAATTTCCTTACCTACAGCTTTTCCTGAATGCCAATTTCGTTCAGTTCCTAACTGGACTTTATGCAATACACAGATATTAGTCTTCTTGTCCTTTTCCGGGAAACAGGCTCCAAGTGTGTAAGCTTTTAGAAATCTCTTTCAAAATTGCCTCCCTGAGTTGAAACTATCATGATCTAGTGGGAGGTGTCCCTGCCTATAGCCGGGGGTTGGAACTAGATGATCTTTGAGGTCCCTTCCAACCTAAAAACTGTTCTATGATTCTATGGTAATAGAACAATTTGTTTCTTATTTCCTCTAGTTTCATACTCTCCCGAGGAGAGAATGTCATCCCCATCATACTTACACTATTAAATGTAATTAGTTTAATCCTACATGATACTTGAAGGTCTTGTCCTATTGTTCTTATTTTTTTCCTTTTCTAAGTTTCATTCCATCATCCTGTGCTGCACTACCTGATCTGCCCACATCAGATGACTTTCAACTACACTAAAAAACAATACTCACAGCTGCCTGCATTTGTTTACCCTGATCTCCTGATGCAGCCCAGGATCTGGTTGGCCCTCCGGGCTGCAAGTGCACACTGCTAGCTCATGTTGAGCTTCTCATCTACCAGCACTCCCCAAGTGTGCTTGGTAGTGATTTCCAAAAAGGAAAGACCTTTTGAACTAGAAGAAAGCTTAAAGCTTGGCCAAAGGTGATAGCTGTTTTCTTTCCTCTTCCCGGCAAGGCAAAGGCAAGGCAAAGGCAAGGCAAAAGCCAGGCAAAGGCAAGGCAAAGGCAAGGCAAAGGCTTGATGACATCTGATATTGTGAGCAAAAATTACTCCTCCATGTGGTCAGTCAGAGGACATAAGAAGTGACCCAAAAAAACCCTAAAATAAAGCCACATCTGTGATAGGAGGAAAAGTCCCACACTGAGACTATGCAAGTATTACTGGAGTGTGAACTGCAACTTGAATACTGTATGTATAAAAAAAGAGAAATAAAATTACGTACAAAATAAAGAACACCATGAGAAAAATAATCTAATCCAAAAATATTGTTCTCAAAGCAGAATAGAAGAAAGAAGCATTATATTTAAACAACCCCTAGATATATCCCATTTTCTTAAATGATGAGCATCACCTCAGTATTTGTTTGCAGCAATACTATTATAATCACATGACATAGGGCTAAATCAGGAAAACATGAGGAAAAAAGAACACAATAGAAGGATGGTGGTTAAAGGAAAATGTACTTCATAACAAAGCAGGAAAGAACCATCAGCCACAACAGTGCTCCAGCCCAAAGTGTCTGCACAGGCAGGCGCACACCATACCACCCAGTACACTTGGAATGCCCCTTCCTCTTCGTTCTGCCAAGCCAATCCTGCTGCCTCCTCCTAACAGCTCCCAAAATTTCCTTTCTGCTGTATTTCCCACAAGATGTACCCACCATAAATAAATAACAGATGGTAAAAGGAGGGAGAGGAATTCAATCAAATTTCCATTTTGTGTTGCTATTGCAAAATTTTAACTTTAAATACTGCCTTTTTTTTTCTTTAATAGTGTGATCCATAAAAGAAAGAAAATACTTGAAAGAGCTATGTACAGAGGCAGACTAACACCACTCGGCTGTCAGGAAGATTTTTACAGACAGGGCTATCCACCTTTTCCCTAAGTTCTAAATACTTTACATCCTTATGGGGAAACGTTTCTTCCATATAGCATCTCTGAGCTCACATCACCCTTCTGTAACCAACACAATCAAATGACAAATTTTACTGAAGGCAGAACATTATTTTGCTAGCAAGATCTATTGCTTTATCTATTTTTTGACTAGCACAACCTTAAATAATTCTCAAGATGTGCAGAAAGTAAATCCACAGTAAAATGAAAATCCTTCAGAGTTGAAACCTTTGGGCCAGTTATAACAGTACTGTAGTATTTAATTCTCTTTCCAGACTTTATCTTTACTGCAGACCACAAGCTCTGTGTAACTGTTTCATGTTACACCAATTGTATACACTATGCATGCAGTATTACTTAAGAGAAGAGTCTCTCCAGCACACAGGCTACCTGTAACATATTACGCATTTCAGAAGAGCAGGCAGATGAAGAACTGGAGGGAAGTTTTCGTTGCTTAGCAAAGACTCTCTCACGTTTAGTCCTCACCTGCGATTCAAAAATCATATGAGCCGCCCCTTCTTACTCATCCATTCTGCCCACGTTTGAACAGCAATGCGTTAACATTCTTTCGTATGCAAAGTTCTCTTTGACATCCAGGGATAAACTAGCTGGAAAACCTTGGCTGACAGTGCCCCTCTCTGGTCAGAAGAGAGCAGTGCATATGTGCTCGGTTCTGCTGCATTGAACTGATTCAAGATGCTCTGACTGACAGGAAGAAAATGCTCAAACACCTAACTTTGAGTTGAATCAGAGCACGCTGTCTTCACGTGGAAGCCACAGCACGCTGAGCAACTTGGTATCATGCAAGCACGTTTTAAACTTAATGTACCAGTCACAGCTGAAGCTACTCCAGTGAGCAGACCAGAATACCCCCAAGCCCTGAATAATAGTATATATCTTTTAAAACTCAAAATGCAAGCATTACGTTGGGAAAAGGACAAGAACTGTACACACTGGCACAGCAAGCAGCAAGATTTGATCCCATGGTGGCATGACATACAACTGGAGTGCTGCAATACATGACTAAGAACTCTACAGGAGTCAGGCAAGGAAAGAGAGGTGGAGGTGTGGCCCTGTATGCTAGGGAGTGTTACAAACATCTAGAATGTAATGGTAGTGACAACAGGGTTAACTGTTTATGGGTAAGAACCAGAGGGAAGGCCAGCAAGACAGGTACTGTGTATGGTAGGAGGTGTTATAGAACACCCACCAGGATAGAAAGGCAGACAAAATATTCTATAACAGCTGTGAGAAGCATCACCATTACTTCCCTTTGTTCTCATGGGGAACTTCAGTTTACCAGTTGCCTGTAGGAAATAATATGGCAAAGATGAAGCAGTCCAGGATGTGTCTGGAGTGTGAGAAAGACAACTTCCTGTCGCAGACAATGAGACAGACAAGCAGGGAAGGCGTCCTGTGGACCTGCTGTTTGTGAGCAGCAATCACGAAATCATGGAGTACGATTCTTGGAGAAGTGAAGAGGGTGGTCGGCAGAACTGCCACCTTGGGCTTGAGGAAGGCAGACCTGGCCTTCTTTAAGAACCTGATTGAGAGAGTCCCTTGTGAGGGACTGGTGGTCCTGAGAGGCAGGGGAGTCCAGGAAAACTGAGCACTCTTCAAGAAGTCTCAAAGGTGCAAAAGCAGGTTGTCCCCATGTGCCAGAAGACTAGCACGGGGGAAGAAGAGCAGCCTGGCTGAATAGGGAACTTGAGCTGCACTTGGGGGAAAAAAAAATAAAAATCAGAGTTTATGGTATCTAGGAGAGGCAAACCACATAGGAAGAATACAAAGATGTCATGAGGTTATGTAGGGAAAAGATTAGAAAGGCCAAAGCACAACTAGAACTAGAAAAGCAGAAAGATTTCTTCTATTAAAGACAGCAACGAATGTTTCTACAGATGTATTAGCAACAAAAGGAGGACTAAGGAGAGTCTCCATCCTTTATTTGATGCAGGAAGAAATGGTGACCAAGAATGAGGAAAAAACACTAAGGTATGCAATATCTGCTTTGCCTCACTCTTTAGTAATAGAACTAGCTGTTTTCTGGGTAGTAAGTTCCCTGATCTGGAAGACAGGGAACGGAATGCAAATGGAAATTGGATGCATGCAAGTGTATGAGGCTGACTGGAATTCAACTAAGGGTTCTGGCAGAACTGGCAGCAGGAACAGAGTTACATTCAGTTGGTGACTGGTCACAAGTGAGGTTCTCCAAGGCTCAGTACTGGGGCAAGTCATCTTTAATGTCTTTATTGATCATCTAGACAAGGGAATCAAAGGTACTCTCAGTAAGTTTGCAGGCAACACCTAGCTGGGCAGGAGTGTTGATCTGCTTGAGAGTATAGAGGCTCTACAGAAGGATTTGGACAGACTAGATCAATGTGACTAGGCCTGTTGTACAAGGTTCAATAGGGCCAAGTGCCAGGTCCTGCATTTGGGTCACAACAACCCCATACAATGCTACAGGCTTGGGGAAAAGCAGCTGGAAAGCTGCCTGGCACAGAAGGGCCTAGGGGTGTTGGTCAAAAGCTGGCTGAAAATGACCCAACGGTGTGCCAAGGTGGCTAAGAGGGACAACAGCACCTTGGGCTTATCAGAAATACAAATAACATGGTCATCAGGAGTAGAGAGGTGATAGAGACATGTAGATGCAATGCTTAGGGACATAGTTTTAGCAGTGGACTTGGTAGTTAAGTTAATGGTCAGACTTGATGGTCTTAAAGGTCTCTTCTAGCCTAAAAGATTCTATGAATCTACTACGGTGTACAATGAAATGAATGGAAAAAGACTGAAAATACCTGCATCTCTGTCCACAGCTTCCACCTTTATGACAAACTCTCCTGGATCTTGGTTTTCATGAACTGCAGTCTCATAAAGTTTTTTCAGAAATATCGGGGTCTCATCATTAACATCAACAACAATGATGGTTAGAACCTGTGTGGCAGAGAGAGCTGGGCTGCCATCATCAAGAGCCATAACTGTCAAACTGTAGCACTCCTGAATCTCACGGTCCAGAAGCTGTGCTGTAGTTAAGAGTCCTATTACAAAAAAGAAAGAAAGAAAGAAACAAACAAACAAAAGGTATTCTAAAATAAGTACTCTGGTCCAGGTTAGGAACCCAGTTGTTCCAACACTCACAGCTTTAATGTAGTACCTCTGTCTATGCAGTGCCACTGCTGCAAGGCTTTAATCATCTGGAGTCAGCCATTACCTGTGATTGTCTTTAGAGCCCTACCTGGCCCAGAAATACACGCTTCGACATCAGAGGAAATTTAGATTCATTAAATATCCCAATGAAGCTCAAATATTCATTTTTATTTAACTTTGGGCTTTATTTTTGTGTTTTGTTTTGTTTAATTTTAACTTCAATAGTGGTTTTCTTTCATACGTGAGTTGTATGAATAGAATAGAAAACTCTGGTGGGAAGATACTCTACAAATCAGCGTCAGTTGTATCACATAACGGATACAAAATCAGAAGAAGAACTAGAAAATATCGCAAGTCCTCTGATAAGGTTTGCATTTGTGTGCAGATGGTGTAACAGCTACAAAATTCATTCAAGAGGCAGAGAATTTCAGAGAGCTGAAGAAATTCCAAAGAACCAGTACCTGTGATTTTATCCAGTACAAATACTTTGTTTTCATTGCCGGAAAGAATGTGGTATGTGACTTGTCCATTTCTTCCCTCATCAGCATCCTCTGCAAGTATGTGGTGCACGAGGAAGCCCACCTCCACATCCTCCATGACACAGGAAAGAGGCAAAGATGTAAAACTGGGACTGTTGTCATTGATATCTAAAATAACAATTTTCACAGCCAGGGAATCGAGCCTGCGATTGGTCTGGTTTATTGCCTGGTCTGTTGCAGACACTGTAAGGATCACAGCGGCAGTAGTCTCCCTGTCTAGGGGAAAAGCTGTGGTCAAGGTGCCATAAGAAGGGTGAATAAGAAATGGATTTTCACTCATGTCAGTCTTTTCTAGGGAATACTGTATTTTGCTGTTCAGAAAACTGCCATCTCCATCTTTTGCATTGAACGTGTACACCAGAGTGCCAACAGGTACATTTTCCTCTATGCCAATCACCACAAAGTCATCTTGAAAATAAGGAGAATGATCATTTTCATCTTCTACATCAACACTTAGGAAGAGTGTGTTATTCTGTGGAGGAGTATCACTATAATCCTTTACAGTAACTTGCAAAAGAAAGTGTGAAACTGTTTCATAGTCAAGTTCCTTGGAAAGAAAAAGGTTTCCTGTCAAGCTGTCTATTTCAAAATGAACATCATCATCTTTAGTGATACTGAAACGCAGTTTCCTGTTAGTTGTTGGATGATTATCAGGCTCCTTCAGAGAATTCAACATTTGTGCAGGTTTAAAATTTTCAGGTATGGCAAAGTGCTTGACAGCTTGAGAGAAGACAGATGTCGTGTTGGGTAGTGGGATTATCTGCAACAAAAGCACAAAGACTGCAATGTTTTCTTACTGTTATTATGAATAATGTAATGAAAATTGTCTTCCTTGATTCAAAGTTTAATAATTTATTATATTGGTGACAATATTTATTCAAAGTATGTCTCAAAGCTAGCAAAACTCAACATCCTCCTAAGAGCTCAAAAAGTCATTGTCCAGTCATTCCATAAATCCTATCTTCCATTCCCACCTTATAAAAAGGGACATGACTGCCTCTCACTTTCTGAATCACAGGGATCCAAAGAGACAATTTGAACACTGCTATCTCTGCCCCTACTCCGAAGCACTTCAGCTATGTCTTTATTCATAGGGCAGCATGACACGGACAGATGCAACAAAGAATCTGTACATTATGCAGTTTGCCAAACATAAGAGATAGCTGGAGTTTGTTGTGAGAGTTATGTCATTATACGGTTTCATTCATTATAGATTGCTGCAGCATTCCAAGTTAATGCTTTAAAATGAAAGAACCTCTTTAACTATGAGATTTGCATTTGGCTTGTTTTGACAGAAGTGCTTTCTGCTAAGCTATTCATGCTTAACTGTCTTTTGGGTGACATGAAAATAGCAGCCACAGCGATGTTCAACCTCTGATAAAGGAGCACACAGGCAGGCTGGACAAAGCAGCCTCGCCACAGCTCAATCAATAGCAGGTGGTTGGTTGTAGAAAGAGCACATGCTGGGTTGCACACTCCCATGCATAGCAGACCTGTATAAACTAGCAAAAATCAAGGTATCCTTATACTAGGTTACAGAGAGAATTCAGAAAAGAAAGTAACAGAGGGGAGGGAAAAAAAAAAAATACTCCCCCACTTTCAGTGCCTCCTGCTAGCTGCTTTTCATTCTGTCTGCCTGGGTATTTCCCTTCTCTTTTCCAGTGTTCACAACAACCTCCTACTAAAGCACAAACATTACCTATTTGCAAGACAGCCCAGAACATTGTTGTGTATTCCTAACAAATCAGAATGACTCTGCCTTCTCTTTTCTTCTCTCAGTAGAATAATGGATAAAGTAAATTACTGTGAGATAAAATTTATAAACACCTTAACTTCTTCCTATCTTTGTCCATTTTCCTAGCTTCTCCCAAAACTGTTTTTCCAATAAATTAAGTATGTCACATAACTGTTCAGCACATTCAACATGAACAAGTACCTCAATGTAAACAGCTGCTTGTCCTTGAAGTGAAGGCATCCCCTGGTCCCTGGCTGTGACCATCACTCTGTAGTCTGATCTCTCAGTATGTGACAGAGATTGGGTTGTTCTTAACTCCCCACTGACAGCATCAATCTGGAAGTATCTAACATCCTCTTCTATGGGGAAAAAGTAGATGCGAGTTACTGCAGGGCTCTTCAGCTTGCCTCCATAGTACTGAACATTGTAATTAACAGTAAGAAAGAGCAGGACCCAAAGAAAAGGGAACCTGCTGCATTCACTTATATTTCTGGCTCTTTTGCTTCACTTCTTTCTTCATAGAGTACCTAATTACTTTGAATTACGAAAGATACAGAGAGAAATTCTACAGAGTACTAAAGCAACTGCTTCATTCACACCAATGGTGTGAATGGAAGCAGCAGGCAGTAAATAGCTCTTTGTGACATACAATCATAGAATCAATTAGGTTGCTAGAGGCCCTCAAAATTACGAAGTTCAACTGCAGACCTCACACTATGAGGTCTCACCACTAAAACCCTGCCCCTAAACGCCATGCCTACATATGTTTTAAATACCTCCAGGGATGGTAACTCAACCAGTTCTGTGGGTAACCTGTTCCAGTGGTTGACAACCCTTTTATTGAAGAAATATTTTTTTCCCATCTAAACTTCCCCTACATGACTTGAGGCTGCTCCCTCTTGTTCTGGGAAAAGAGAATGACCTCTCACTTCCCCATTTTCAAGCAATGCAATACAAATTACTCTCAATTTTTAAATAATATTGGGAAAGTATGTATTATTTGGTACACCTTATCAAAAAGTGAGAAAAAGCAAATTTGTCTTAACTACTTCTCTCTTAAAATACTATACAACCAAGTTTTTGCTACGTGAGTTTTTAATAAGGTGTGCTAGTGGGTTAAACGAAGTCATGCAGCACAACAGCTGCCATTCTAATAAGCAACCATGGTAAAAATAAATTCAGTGCAGATGTAGTACATGAATCACCCATAAAGAACTACATTTCTATAGGCACCTAAGTGAGCATGAAGCTGTTTATGTTCTCCAAATCAGCCCATGCAAATTAGTCAGCTGCACACATAGATGTTCAGTTTTGTTTCCAACCACCTCACTGGCAATGTGAAATATTTGCACCTGTAGAATTTGAAAAAAAACAACAACAAACCACTGAGTAGGCTAGTTAGAAAACAGGGTTTCCATGATTAACAAATAAAACAAATAAGAGTTTCTTTCAATATTGTTCTTATATTTTTGACTATAGGTTTCCAGTGCTCCATGAGTCTCTTATGGGTTGACTCTTGCAATAAGTCTGGAATGAAGTAAGGAAATTGGCAATGATACAACATGTAGAGGTAATTGTATTGAACAAGACAGTCCTACATTCTGCACTGTTCATGAGAGTTTCAAAATACTGATGGTGCTATGTTACTCTTTTCATAAATTGCTTTTGGTTGCTCTCCTGGCTTATGTCCCAACAGTATGTCTATATTCACCAATTTGTTCCATCTAATGTTTCATAACACAAAATCCCAGCTAAGAAAAGGCAGAGGAGATATGACAAACAGAACACAATGTGAATTGCATGCATACCTTTATCGCACTTCATTAAACCCAACATTTAAAATGACTGATAGGGAAAGCTAACAAAAAAACCCAGCAAAACAAACATACACTCTGTAAACAGAAGTGGGCTGCATCAAGAGAAGTGTGGCCAGCAGGGCAAGAGAGGTGATTCTCCCCCTTTACTCTGCTCTCCTCAGACCCCACCTGGAGTACTGTGTGCAGTTCTGGAGCCCCCAACACAAGAAGGACATGGAACTGCTGGAGCGGGTCCAGAGGAGAGCCACGAAGATGATCAGAGGGCTGGAGCACCTCTGCTATGAGGACAGGCTGAGAGAGTTGGGGCTCTTCAGCCTGGAGAAGAGAAGGCTTCGAGGAGACCTTAGAGTGGCTTTCCAGTATCTGAAGGGAGCCTACAGGAAGGCTGGGGAGGGACTATTTACAAGGTCTAGTAATGCCAGGACGAGGGGGAATGGGTTTAAGCTGGAAGAGGGGAGATTCCGACTGGATGTTAGGAGGAAGTTCTTTACAGTGAGGGTGGTAAGACACTGGAATGGGTTGCCCAGGGAGGTTGTGGATGCTTCCTCCCTGGAGGTGTTTAAGGCCAGGCTGGATGAGGCCTTGAGCAACCTGCTCTAGTGAGAGGTGTCCCTGCCTATGGCAGGGGGTTGGAGCTGGATGATCCTTGAGGTCCCTTCCAACCTAAACCATTCTATGATTCTATGATTCTAAATTGAAGCTAGTGACCAAAGTGAATAAAGAATAAAATACTTTTCAATAACCAGAGAACAAAATCATTGCAAGTACATAACTGCAATCTGAGCATGAGGCTATCACAATCTGCCTTTATTTTGGCAGCAATGAGGACAGTCAGTACTTCTTAACATAAAGACCAACACTTATTTTCCGTTTCAAGCAGCAGAACAGATAGCTATGCTCAACTCAAACAGGTGTCAGTCCACACAGGTTCTGAAGGATTGAAGTTGATTAGATAGGAGAAAACAAATGGTCAGAGTCTACATTTTTTTTATAAATTAAAAGAGAACTGGTCAGAAAATAAATTATCAATGTCATTCCTTAAAGACCATAATTCCACTAAAATTGAAATATTGCAAGAAACAGTCTGTTTTGTGCATGCTTTTGTAGTGATAGAAAACAAAAACAAGTCACAGAAAAGTCTGACAATGTTGGAACAAGATATTCTACCTAAAGACAGATCTTGCTTTTTAAACTGATTTAATAAATGACATATACTAAGTGCAGAGAGAACATCTTAAACATTTTAGCCCCAGATTACCAAGACCAAGTGCATGTGTGGGTGGTGACTTGCTAACTTTCTAAATGACACTCCAAATCCTTCTCCTTATTCTTTGGGAAGTTCAGAGGAATAAACAAAAAGGCAATTCTAAGTTTCACACTCAAAGACCATGTCAGTCTCACTGCTCTAAAAGCTCATGCCCCTGGCACTTCCAGAAACATCTGCTCATCTCTTATCTCTCCAAGTCACCTGAATTAAGCAGAACATTCAAACCTTTCATGGACTGGCATTCAGGCAAAATGGCCCAGAAAGCAAATGAAAAGTTATAACAGAGTTTTCTTGGATATGCATGACTTCAGCACACCGTGCTGTTTAGCCATGTATTTTTACCTAATTTCCAAAGAGCTGTATATTTCCTAGGTTTACAAATACTTAGTGCCTTGGTCATCTCATTCTCCTTTGAGATGAAAGAAAAGTTGATCGTTCTAACAGAGGCAAGCAACGGCTCCCAAACAGACTGAGCACTGCAGCAAGTCTAGGAACACTTCCCACACACCGCTTGCAAATCACCTTGAAGAACAAGTACTTGCCCACAGGTATGTACAACACTTGCCGATTCATTTATGTCAGTAAATGAGTCTTATCCTTGCATTTCTGCAGTCAGTTGCTAATGTATCTGCAGAATTGGTCCAAAAATAACTGTAAACGCCTCTAATTTGCGTGTGCTAGTCTTAACATGCAAAGCAATAGCATATGATGCATTATAAATACAGAGTATTTCTAGTTATAAATGCTATTCTATAACCTACCGACAGCTACAAAGAAGGCCAGACAACTCACTTTGCAATTGCCAGCACCACTGAGGAGTGGATCACACAGCTGGGATTTACCTCCCTCTGAATGAGGTTTCTCTTTGACTGATAACACAGCAGTAGAGGTATGGATGTATGATCATGGGTTTCCATACACATCAATGTTTAAGGATGGTATTTTCGAATTTTCTGGGAAGAGGGAGGGGGAATTTTGACTAAAACCAATTCTCTGACGGTCCAAATTCAGCTGCTGTGTAAACCTTATAGTTCTTTCGCAGATTCTTCCTTACGTAATTTATTAGCATTTGCTGTTACTCTTCCTGCATAATCTATTGCTGCTACCTTGGCATTTATTTAAGGTCTGAAGAATATTAAAAATTACTCAGTAACTCTTAACAGCTGACACTGAGGCTAGTAGCTCTTAATCTTGTGGCAGTGCCTCAGCTGTTGAAAAGAGCACTGGTCTGCATGCAGTCCTCCAATTAACCTGATGTCTCTGTGTTTAACAAATACTGCTGTAAATCAGATCATATTGCTTCTTCATATTTTAGTCCTGAACAGTGTCCCAGAACTAGAAAATACTATGTTAAATATAAATCAGGCAAGAACTTCACCATGAAACAGAAGACCAGATGTTAAAGGCTGTGAGCCAACTAACAACAACAACAACAAAAATTAGTATCGGAGAAGCTCAGCTGTTTCTGGATTTGTTTATCGGCAAAAATATCTAGTTCCAAGGCTGGAAGGGTTATTCTTTTTTTTCCTTTTAACAGCTGTTTTTAGCCTTTTGTTCTTTCTAAAGACAGCGCTTGTAAGACCAGTTGTCTTTTCTGTTGTTAGTCACTTTTACAACTTGAGTTCTTAATTACTCCCCTCTGAGGCTCTACAGGGAAGTCAGTAAGAAAATTCAATGCGCTGTTTGAAAGAGAATAGAGTTAGGTAAATAGACAGGCAGAGACTCCTGAAGAACACGGTCCTCATTGCCTGGCCATCACCCTTCAAAACAATGGCTGTATACTCATTCCTTGGTTGTATACTTACATATATATTCACTCCTATTCTTAAGGGGGAGTCAATTCATGAAAAATAACACTATCCACCATGCAGAATTCTACAATTCTGTCAATCTCATTTTGGAAGAAGTAATCCCTTTTATCAAAATTAAGAGAATAGTAGGTGTGACCATAAACTGAGCCTACAGATACCTCGACTACAATTTCCAGCAGAGTTTTTAAATTTCTCATTTTAAAGGCATTCCTCAGTGGAAGAGAGCAGCGTTAGTTTGTCTGGCCCTTGTGAATTTGGATCTTAAAGTCCCTGCCTCCACAGAAGTCAGAAGGGTACATAAAGACACAGTATAGCATACCCCATGGAAATCTTTTGCTAATTTCAGCCTCAGCAAGAGAGGTTCCCTTGCTGTTAAAGAGTGAGGAGTAATGTAGCTTTGCAGTATTTAATTCATTGCTCATCATTGACAAATAACTGTAGTAAGTTTAAAGTAACCAAGGCCACATTTGAGGTCTGTCATTATAGAAAAGAACACCCGAGGAAATGCACCATGTGGATGGAAACACTGAAAATGTTTTCTTGCTCTGATAAAACTGTAGGCTCTGTATGCATATTACCGCAGACTACAAACACCAAGCTTAAAAGATATTGCTTTGTTGGTAGAATAGAGCAAGTATTAGAACAAACAGTTCTATTCTTGGCATCTCTTGCTGTTTTGAGTCAATAGTGAGGCAAAGCAGGGGAACCAGATGTTTTCTCACTGGTTACAAATAAAGTTGTTTTGCATAAACGTGTAGCAAGCGGTGTGTGCCAAACCCAGAGATAGCATCTATGTTTTTTACCAGTATTAGTGCCGCACTTCCACTCGTGATGTAACTTATGACTGCGCTTTTCCTGGTTTCACTGCAGATGAAACTGGATTCTACAGCTTATCCCAGAAATGAACTACTATATATGTAGGAAGAGAGAAGCACTTTCAAGTGCCCACACTGTACTAGGCTAACACAGGGATAAATAAAGGGTGAAACATGAACTAAGCCCACAAGCCTCATTGTTTGCCCAGATTATCTGCTGATCCTTCTGATCACTGTCTCAGACTGTCACAAACCATTCTTTTAGCAGGAAAATTTTCAAGTGGTCATAAGAAATGGGAGACCATCTTTCCCTTAAGATCACAGAGTATCAGGGGTTAGAAGGGACCCAAGGAGATCATCGAGTCCAATCCCCCTGCCAGAGCAGGACAATACTATCTAACACAGATCACAGAGGAACACAGCCAGACAGGCCTTGAAAAATCTCCAGAGATGGAGACTCCACGACCTCCCTGGGAAGCTCATTCCAGTGCTCTGTGATCCTTAAAGAAGTTCCCCCTTGTGTTGAGGCAGAACCTCTTTTGCTGCAACTTACACCCATTGCTCCTTGTCCTATCAGAGGGAGCAAGTGAGAAGAGCCTGCCCCCACCCCGATCCTGGCCAGCCTTCAGATACTTAGAAACATTTATCAAAGCCCCTCTAAGTCTTCTCTTCTCCAGACCAAAAAGCGCCAGGTCCCTCAGTCTCTCCCCAGAAGCCATGCCCTCCAGTCCCCTAATCATCCTCGCAGCCCTCCGCTGATGTTAAACAACTGACCGAAACTAAATTGTACAACCCAAGATCATGGCCCTGATCTTTTCTGAGTACTGTTTGAATGCTGTCAAGCCACACAAGCAAGCAAACCCTTGAGAAGATGCAGCAGAGGGGAAATAGAGGAAAGGTAACTGCTGGCGTTCCCTCGATACTTCATAAAACATGATGGTCTGGATTCCTATTTTCACAGGCATCTTTATTCTAACAGACACAAACCAGACACAGTACTCTGTTTGTACAGATGGCAGCTCTAGAATTCCAGCTATTTCAATGTATTTTTTTCTTATGAATAGCACTTGAAATTCTTACCTGATTCTATTGAATATAATACAACACCATTGTTTCCAGAATCCAAGTCTTTTGCAAAGACAGTGGTAATAAGTGTCCCTGATGGTTGCCCTTCCAAAACCTGCCATCAAGAAGTTTAGAAATCATTTGCAAATATACAGGGATAACAGCCGGTCTTAAAATAAATTCATTGCCATAACACGCGAGTTTAGCGGTTGCTCCGTTTTCCATTTTACTAATCTTTAAAGTCAGTGCAAAATGCATTTCGGGAAATGGTTAAACAAGACAGTTCTAGCAACCCTCGGTTATGGTCTGTACAAACCGCCAATTCAGAAAGCTTTAGTTCAGCCGACTCACAGGTCAGAAATCAAGAGACTCTACAGCACGCATCCATAAAACTGTACCTGTACGTACATCCCTTACATCTAACTATGTACTCGGCGGAGGAGCGTAACCAAACACAGGCTGACGCTGCCCAGTATACCCGAGTCTCAGTTACCAGCAGGTGACATCTGTGTCCGAGCGCTGCGCAGCCAGTATTCCGCAGGACGGGGGGTTTGGGCTCCCGCCACAGGGTGGTGCTCGGAGCACGCACCGCGCCCGCCAGCAGCACTCACCCCGAGGTGCAGGCGCTGCTGGGGCCCCGCCTGAGGGAAGCGCGGCTGGTTATCGTTGAGGTCCCTCACCGCGATGTACACTGCTGCCGTGGCGTTAAGCCGCGGTGAGCCGTGGTCGGTCACTAGCACGGTCAGCCGATGATGAGCTTGTTTTTCACGGTCTAGTGCAACCCAGTTTATGATTTCACCTGATGGACAACGACGAGGAAGGAGAAATGGGAGTTAGACAGTTACTATGTGTCAGCGCTCATTTTACTACACGTAATCCTACATTTAATTTGACGTGAAATAATGACACCTGTTTTCTGATACACCTTACTACTGACATTAAAATCTCCATACTCCAAGCTCTGATCCATAGCGACATTGTCAATCATGGTCTGCATTTATAGTTAAGCACCTTATTGCACTCTTTACTGTACAATGGATGCCCCAGAGCAGAGGACTAAAACAGTACGGACCAACATTCCGTCCTGCCGAAAGTAACGATCTGTCCTCTTCTCTACCACACTTTAGAAGAGATGATGTACCAATATGGCATTTTTACTGCTTGTAACCAGGCTTTATTGTCTCTCTGCCTTAGGAAATTCTTAACGTAACATCTGCACATTATTCAGGAAGCCTTATGGCTCCTATACATTCTGGTAAACCTAGTGAATAAATGTGACCCAATCTTCTCTCCATCAGCTCAACCACATTAAGACTAGTGGTTGACCAAAGTCCTTCTTAGTTAACTCCTAGTATTCCATTTGCCTTTAAACTTTCCTAAATGCACTCAACAAGAACCTACTTTGAAATGACAGTCTTACTTTGAGATTGATAGAGAGGAGTTCTCAAAGAGCCTATTCATTCACCATGAGGGCAGGAAACCTAAGAACAGGAATTATAAACTGCAGACCTTTGCTCATTACAGAGAGAGTGATTTGCCACTGGAATGGGCTGCCCAGGGAGGTGGTGGAGTTGCCATCCCTGGAGGTGTTCAAGAAAAGACTGCATGAGGCACTTAGTGACATGGTCTAGTTGACTGGATAGGGCTGGGTACTAGGTTGGACTGGATGAGCTTGGAGGTCTCTTCCAACCTGGTTGATTCTATGATCATTTTGCTAAACCAGATTATTTACAGTGCCTGTGCTCCTTACAGGCTTCCATTTCTCTGGGCTTGCCATGGTGTATTCTATGGTGCTGTACTGTGTGGACATAGTATCTGTTACTCAAGGCATTTGCAACCTACTGCAGAAAACACTGTGCTGTGAAGACTTTCAGTCAATATGATTTCTGTGGTGCCATGTACAATATCAATTCAGTTTTGGTGTAACAGAATTTTTTACAAATTTTCAATCACTGTAACTATCAAATGTCATAGTTACCTTTACAGCTACTTACACCTGATCTGTACTTTTTCAACTGTATTTGATCACAGGCAATTAAGTTCCTCATATCAGGTATTGAACCTATAATTTAAACTCAATTTTAATTTGTTACAGTCAAACACTGAAATGTACAACTGAATGACCAGAATGAAGTCTTAAGGTTAAGTTCATTGTACCTGGACATGTATTAGATTTATTTCATGCCCCAAACTGTGGACCTCTGAGTTGGAATATTTACATCTTAACCCATGAGAGTCACAGATGTTCTTGAAAGCTTTACATTTTAGTTCCATTCTCTTAGGGAAGGATGCTTCTCCAAAGCAGTATTAGGCATGTTACAAATTAAAAAATACTACCTGTGTTGGAATTCATCTTGAAATACTTTCCATCAGATAAGAGGAAATAGGAAAGTTGCCCATTTCTTCCCGAGTCTTTGTCAATTGCTGTAATGGTGCCAACCACACCCCTTGGGAGTGGATTTTCCTCCACTTCAAAGAAGTAGCTCTCACGCATAAACATAGGAGAATTATCATTTTCATCCAAGACATTAACTACTACTGCTGTACTTGCATTTTGCCTCAGGTTTTCATCCTTGGAGGTGGTGACCAGGGCTCTAAAACTTAGTATCTGTGCACATTCATAGTTCAAAGGTTTCCGAAGATAAATCCAGCCAGTATCAGAGCTGATTCCAAATGCAACAGAATCTGTGCTAGGTTCTAAGGAATATGTCAGCTTGGAGGTAACACCGTGTGGTTTAAGTGAATGGGCTTGAACCTGAAGGATTCGGGCACCTGGAGAGGTAGCTTCACTGATTTCTATTTGATACATCAAGTTTTGAAAAACCAAAGTAGGGGCTGTCTTCTGCTCTTCAATAATCACTGTCAACATCAGCAAAGAAGTCAGAGGAGGACTTCCACAGTCTTCAGCTGCTAAGTGTAGAGTATATTCCTGTTGCTTATCTGTAAACACTGTTCTGGTGAGGTTTACCACTCCAAGGCTTGGATCAATGCTAAATGCATTTGTCTGAGTGCTTGCAATACTGTATTTGATTGCCCCGTTTAGGCCACTGTCCTTGTCCTCTGCACGAGCAATGTAGACAGCAGTGCCAGGAGGCTGGGTATGTGAAATGGTTACCTTATCAGATTTGGTAAGAAACACCGGAGGATTGTCATTAACGTCTGTCACAGATACGTTCACCTGGGTGCTACTGTAGACAGGCAAGTTACCCAGCTGTGACAGAATGGTGAGCACCACAGCAGACTGAGTTTCATGGTCAAGCTGATTTTTGGTGCGGATGATACCAAACCGGGGGTCAATAGAGAAACTTCCATGTGGATCACCGGAGGCAATTCTGTAAGAAACCACTTCTAAAGAATCTAGAAATGGAGATTAAGAAAAAAGTTTAAAAAAACAAACAAACAAAACAAAACTAAACACAGTAACATGAAAGCTGGTAAGAACATCTGTGAAGAATGAATATTGTTAAATTCATCAGAATAAAATGTAAACTACATAGACATTTTGCTTTCTTGGGCTTTTTATTCTTGTTTCTTCCTGTCCATGGAGCCTTTCAGTTTAAAAAAAAAACCACCAGGCAGGCTTGATCTGATTGTATACAGTTTGTCCATTTGTGTACTGTTTGACTTTCATCTCCCTGGTATGCTGAAATTCTATAGAGAAAATAGCATGAGACCATTTGGATTTCCCTGATCTAAAATATAGAAAAAACACTCCTACAAATTAGTTTTATAAGTAATTTCACTGTGTGCAGGCATTCCCTATAGGAAGGAACAATACAGATGGCAGTTCTCTGACAGAGCTAGATTTTACCTAATGGAATTTACCATTCATGCATGACCATTGCTATAGCCCTTATACATCGGACGTTACCAAAAGCAAAAGCTACCTGAAAGTTCAGACTTACTACCAAGGCCACTCGGCAGGTGCTGCCTTACCCTGACGACAGCTGTCAGTGCACTGTCCTTCCAAGAGGAAGAAAATGGGAGGACCAGACTAATTAAACTTAGATAAAACCTCTGCCTTTACCACCTTACACATACATATCCACCATGAAGCTGTTCACATGGACTCATGGCTCCCACTGCTTTGCTATCTATCTACATGTCCAGAGAAGTTGTGGATGCCTCTTCTTTGGAAGTGTTCAAGGCCAGATTGGATGGGGCTTTGAACAACCTGGTCTTGTGGTAGGTGTCCCTGATCACAGCAGTGGGGCTGGAACTAGATGATCATTAAGGTCACTTCCAACCCAAACCCTTCTCTGATTACATGACATATGACTTTCACAAAAGGATCTTTTATGATTAAGGTCTCACAGAAGCTAATTCATCTCCCTCTAAAAATGATTTTATAAAAGCCAAACCAACAAATGAAGGGACTTCAAAAGTTAATTTGTGAAAACACATGGGGGTTTGATTTGGTTTGTTTGAGGTTCAGGGGGTGGGGTGGTGTTTCTCTGTTTTTTTTTTCCTGCAGTGACCCTTCTCTGAATTCTCTGAAACTTCTGAATACTGTCTGCTTTTAAGTATTGCTCTGAGATTTGTCTTTCATCACTAATGCTTTAACATAAGCCACACCACCGTATACTCCTCTTTACACTTTCACAATATGCTTCCCAGCAATCCATCTGGAATAAAAGAAAGGCAGTTCTGAACCTTCATGGACCACCAAGGAGAGTACAACAAATGTCCATCTATTTTAAAGAGCATGCCAATACAACAATGATTAGAGCAGCTGTTGTAAACATCATAGTAAATACACCTTAATGCTTGACAGACTGAATAAATAATATGAAAGTATTAGAAAGCTATAACAATTATATGCAAATAGTTCCAATTAATGGTCACAACAAAACCACAAGGTAATATCTGACTGTGCAACTTACTTGGTGGCTCTCTGGCCTTTACAGTGCCAACTGGGCTGTCTTTAGGTGCATCTTCAGGAATGGAAAAAGCATACCGGGATCTCTCAAATATGGCAGGGGCTGAAGCGGTCTGAAGGATGTTTACCGTGATGGCTGCATTGGTGGCAGAGGGAAGGCCACCCCCATCCCGAGCAGAAACAGTCAGCAAGAGCACAGAATGAACCAGGTGTCCAAGAGCTGAGATCAGGTAAATAATTCCTGTAAGAATACAGAGAAAGCTCCAAGTAAGAAAGCCACATAAACACAGTTGAACTTCCAAAGTATAAACCTTAAGAATAATGGGCTTTGTGAAAAGTTTCTGGGAAGCAAGCATCTGCTGCATGACCACAAGTTCCTGGTAGAATACCCATTAATAGCAAATTCTATGGTCTGTTGAGTTTGTAAGATACTATCAATTATGTATTATATAACTGTACAATATAAATAATTATCTGGGGGGAAAAAAGGCAACAATCCATCCAGAAATATTGCTCTTTGGATGTGCCTTCCTCAAGGCAACTACAGTTTCATCATTTTAAGTAAGATTAGATGTCTCCAAATATTTCAGCAGTCAGAAGAGAATGTAAGTCTTTGATAATACCACATAACTATGGTAAATTTTAAGATACTCTATATATTAGTACAGAAACCCATATTTAACAACTATTACCTAAGATGGTAGTAAAGATGGAATGAACAAACACGACAAGGAACTGCCCCATCTTCTCCTCCAGAAAAGGATTTTATGAACACCGAAGTAAACTTCTAGTGGTCTTTGGTCTCAGCGATTAGAACCACATTCAAATGCTCTACAGGACATTCATAAAGCTTCACAACCATTATCTCAAACTGGTACTGGCTAATCGTTTCATGAGACAGTCATTTCAGTGTCCTTTGTAAGCATATTGGGGACTTACAAATTAAGATATAAACCCACAAATAATTCATTAGTCTTTAGAGCACTCTGGAATGTTTTTTCTAGATTAAGTGAACACCAATACTCAAAATTTTAGGGAAGCACACTACACTGTAAAGCAATATAGCTGATTACAGTCTGTCTGTTACTTCACACGTTGTATATAACATGATAGCCTCCTCAGGGCACACTAAGAACAGGCGCTTTCAGCCAGGTAAAAAGTGGAATAAGGAACCACAGAATCAGCGAATCATTTTGCTTGGAAAAGACCTTAAAGATCATTGAGTCCAACCATTATCTAACCCTACCAAGTCTGGTGCTTATCCATGCCCCTCAGCATGACATCTACGCATCTTTTAAACACCTCCAGGGACAGTGATTCAACCACTAGCGTCCGATAACACTTTCAGTGAGGAGCTAGCTGTAGGAAGTACCTGGTTGGAAAGAGGTGTGTGACACATTGGGTGTACCAATCTCAGCAGAGGTATGCTGAGGACCAGTCACAGTTTTTTTTCCCCTCCTTGTTCTCTCATTAAGAAAAGACAGTAGCTTTCTGTTACTACCATGGTGATCTGCAGCCTGCAGGTTTGTGGCTTCAGAGAACTTAAAAGACAATTAGGTTGTTGTTGTAGAGAATATATGCTCCTATTAAAAAAAAACAATTTCTAGAAACACTTTCCAATGGGAAAGGAATAATGAGATTGCTCCTTTGTGAGGAACTGAGAACAAAGCTCCCAGCAGAGGACCACACAGACAGTGGTTCTACTTTAAGAAGTCACTGCATGAAAAACATCACTTTCTTTCTTGCAGATTGGCTCCTCATATATATGAACAATCTTTCCTGCTGCCTTTAATAGCATTTAATTCCCATTATTAGTGATTTATTGTTTCTATTACTGCAGTGCATTGAAGATTTTACCTCCGGTTATTCTCCACTCTGCAGAACAGTGAGCTGAAATCAATTTTGCTTCATAGGTGAACAGTCACACACACAGCAGAAGCAGCATTAATATCCAGCCTCATTAACACCTTGGCAATCTCATTTTCTTGACAAGACCACCATGGCTGTCATGACTACATATTCCAACCCTTATAAATCAGAATGATGACTCAGACTGCCTATCATGATTTGCCTGCACATTTTACACAGAATCTGCAAAGCTGGTTGCATGACAGCAACTGCCACCTCAGGCTTGATCTTGGGAACGGGTCTGCACCGGCGCAGGTTAATTCAGCACAGCCACAGTGGGTGTTAGAGATATTCTGCTGCAGAACTATCTGTGCTTACAGGCTACTGTAGATACAACTGCTCTGAAGACCCAATATATAGTAAGCTAGCATTAATGACGGGTGAAATTGTGACTGAGCTGCTCCATTCTTTCTCCCTCACTCAATGTGTGATGACACCAACTTTTTAGAAGTTCTCATTCTCCACTTTGTTCCCAGCGATGCTGATGGTCACACAGAATATGCAAACACACTAGTGGAAGTGAAATGGCACCTGCCATTCTCTAGCAATAGCATAATTTCTCATGGGCTTGATCTTGCTGCTCTTAAATTTATGGATATACACTCTGTTCCACAAGTAGGTTAGCTGCTACATGCTGCTATTCAGGAGTTAAAGGCAAGAAATAGGTCCACCCACTATGGTTCTTTTAAAACACATTACTTCTCCATGATCCTGTATTCATTTGTAACATTACAACAGCACAGATCACCAAATTAGGTTCACTCATCAAAAACACATTTTGTCTGGCTAATCATCCCTATAGGATTTGCACACATTACTCTAAGCTGACCACTTTGAAAAGATATCTGCTTTGACACAGGGTCCTTACGAAAGCAAAACACTAAGAGTCATTAATAGGTAAACAAAACATTTTCCACACTTCCCACTGCAGAGGCAAAGATACAAATCAGGAAACTCTAACTTCCACGACAGACTTCGGATTCCTTTGAAATCTGTACTCATTTAAATAGCTTCCAATAAGTCCTCATTGCTGATGAAATACAAAAGTAATTTTAAAACATGGCAAGAGGAATAAAATCAACAACTACCAACAGTGCTCTCTAAGACCACAAATGTGAACACCCTAATATCTTTAAACGATGGCTCAGACACCAAGCAGATGGCAAAAGGCTATGTAGAGGTCATCACCCCAATCTACCTTCGAAGCTGGCCATTGAAGCTGCTGTTTAACACTGCAGAGGTCAGTGCTGGCCCACTGACTTGCTTGGAGCATGGCTCACCCAGCCTAGCACCCCAGCTTCTCAGCCAGTAACAGCATATAAGAAAAGACATAATTTGATGTTACAGAGACATTTCCTCTATTCCTGCCCTGGTTTATTTCCTTTAAAAAGACCTAATAGTAACTCTGAGTACCTTTGCTCTCCTATTGCATACAAAAAGAACATTTCTACATAAAGCATAAATAAATAAGGGAAACAAACCAACAAAAAAAAAACCAAAAAATGACAGAGCACCAAAAATCAAAGCAAAATTCTTCAGTCATCAGGGCTCTGGCCTGGTGAATGGTATCTTCAAAGACAAAGGCAGAGCCTTCCCTACACAACCTACACAGGTCAAGCACTGACGCATCATCCCACCAGGTCAGCTTTGCTTCCTTATCTTATTGAAGTTTCCCCAAACCATCTTCCTAATCAAACACCTTTTCAATGAAGCTGTCAGCTTGCAGAGCCAAAGAAAACACAATGCATAACCTGGCAATAAAATTTGACTGCTGTGGTAAGCAGAGATGACATTTCTTCCAAGGCACTGTACCAAAAGCTGCATATTTCCAGCACAGGTACAGAACGAAGCCTGATATGAGCATAATGAGATATACTTGCTGTTCTTATATTGAAGGCATTAAGAAACGTTCCAAATGATCACCTTGATCTTCAGACTGATTTTCTACTGTATAGACTCCCCTAGTACGTTTACTTTAACAGTCCAACAGCACAAAGGCATCTTGCCAAGGCTGTCTGCTTTCTGTGTGACCTACCACTTTATTCTTTTCTTTAGGTTATCAGAGAACATGAAGTATGCACCTGTACTTAAAACCCATATAGCCTCTCTTAATGAAAAGCGCTGACTGTCTGAACTTGACTGTACAAATCTTACACTGTTCCCCTCCTCAAGTATGAGAGGTTTGAATGTCATTTTTACCTTTTCTCCATCATTCTTGTTCTTAGCCCACAGTCTCTGTACAATGCCATGGCAGTTTGCTCTGTATCATCTGGTGGGTTCTTCTGTTTCCAAGACTGAACTACAAGAAAGGGGAGTGGACTAGAATCTGCAGACAGCTTGCATTGTATTGTGCACAGTGAATGAGCCAGCAGTGTGCCCAGGTGGCCAAGAAAGCCAATAGCATCCTGGCCTGTATCAGGAACAGTGTGGCCAGTAGGACGAGGGAGGTTATTCTCCCCCTGTACTCAACACTGGTCAGGCCACACCTTGAGTCCTGTGTCCAGTTCTGGGCTCCTCAACTCAAGAGAGATGTTGAGGTACTGGAACGTGTCCAGAGAAGGGTGACAAAGCTGGTGAGAGGCCTCGAGCACAAGCCCTACGAGGAGAGGCTGAGGGAGCTGGGGTTGTTTAGCCTGGAGAAGAGGAGGCTCAGGGCTGACCTCATTGCTGTCTACAACTACCTGAAGGGAGGCTGTAGCCAGGTGGGGGTTGGTCTCTTCTCCCAGACAAGCAGCAACAGGACAAGGGGACACAGTCTCAAGTTGTGCCAGGGGAAGTATAGGCTGGATGTTAGGAGGAAGTTCTTCCCAGAGAGAGTGATTGGCATTGGAATGGGCTGGCCCGGGAGGGGGTGGGGTCACCGTCCCTGGGGGTGTTCAGGAAAAGACTGGATGAGGCACTTAGTGCCATGGTCTAGTTGACTGGATAGGACTGGGTGCTAGGTTGGACTGGATGATCTTGGAGGTCTCTTCCAACCTGGTTGATTCTATTCTATTCTATTTTAATCCCATGCACACCTCACTGCACTTCAGTATAGCTGAGTTTTTGGCACATAGATTGTAGGAACTTTTCTCTTTGTAGAGATCATCAGTTCTACTGGATTTTACTCATAAAAGAAAAAAGACACATATCAATGGGCACTATGGATATGTTTTTAATGCTGTTCTGCTACACACCTCCTTTAAAGGCCAGAATCTGCTCTCTCACACTTCATATAGCAATTAGTGTATGATTCAAGGAGAACACACCGTTTCCTGCATTCTTCACATTAGAGTTCTGATTAAATGAGATTCCAGTGAAGGCAGATGGCCACAAATTATTCAGCTGAAACCACTAATTTTTCCTTTGTGACTTAACTCAAAATTCTTCCATACTGAAAACTTAGCATGTCAAACCAATGTCTCAGACAGGCCTCTCTGATTTGCAGCATTGTGAATATGCTATCAATTTCACATGAAAGATCAGAGAAACAGCACTTGAAGAAACTACAATTTAAAAAAAAAAAAAAAGCAAGTGGCCTCAAAATATTCCAAAATAAAAAAAACCTCCTAATTTAAGATGTTATGTGAACCTCTTCATATGTTGAGCAAATGGTCTCCATGCTGTAAGAAAATGCCAGAAGTAGTTTAAAAATAAACTGCTTTTTCCTACAGTACTATATGAAAACATCATTAATCATCATAAAAATGGCCTTGTTTACTTTAGAAAAGGATGCATCCCCATTTTACTTTGATGCATATTACAATCTGCTATGTATTAACATTGCATAATGCATGCATTTAAGTAAAGTTTGGATTTTTTTATTCCTCAAAAATTATTTTTTGTATTTCAACCTGTATTGTAATTTAGAAAAAAACAGCTTTCATGCACTGAAAACCTTTCAAGATGTGGCTGTTAAAACAATGTTCCCATTTTCTTCAGTAGAACAGAGCTTGTCAAAATCTGTAACTATAATCAATCTATTCTTGTCCTCTAAACCAACAACAAAAAAATATTTTAAGTCAGTTTGACATTAAATTGTATTTACATATGCTGCCATAGTACAGTAATGGAAGTAGTACAGTGCTAAATCTGCACGTTACCGAAACAAGAAAAAATTGTCAGTGAAGGAACTGTTCTGCACTAATTCTACACTTAACTCCTCTTTTTGCATCCAGCCACTGTTAGAGGTAAGATGTCGAATATACATCTGTCTTTTGGCTGGTTAATACCTCTTGCACACTTCAATTTGTGTGTCCTTCAGGTGTTATTCTTCCTTTTTAAGATATTAGAATAGAATCAACCAGGTTGGAAGAGGCCTCCAAGATCATCCAGTCCAACCTAGCACCCAGCCCTATCCAGTCAACTAGACCATGGCACTAAGTGCCTCATCCAGGCTTTTCTTGAACACCTCCAGGGATGGTGACTCCACCACCTCCCTGGGCAGCCCATTCCAATGGCAAATCACTCTCTCTATGAAGAACTTCCTCCTAACATCCAGCTTATCCTTCCCTCAGCACAACTTGAGACTGTGTCCCCTTGTCCTGTTGCTGGTTGCCTTGCAGAAGAGACCCACCCCCACCTGGTAACAACCTCCCTTCAGGTAGTTGTGCAGACAGCAATGAAGTCACCCCTGAGCCTCTTTCTCTAGCTATGCTACTAGACTGCTCTACATCTCTTAGAGAACGGTTTAATTGAATGATGTCCTGTGCTATCCACTGCACAGGTTTACTGCCACACTTGTGACTGCATCCTATGACTTACATTTTTAATTACCTGCTCAGCTCTAACTATAAATACACTATCCTTCAGATAGCTTATTAGGAAACAACGGGAAAGCCAATAAGCATAGCTCAAACGGTTTCTTAGCTGGAAGAACTTTGCAGCCTGTTCTATTCTAATAAATTCATGAGTGCTGTTCACGGCTTATGCATGGATCAGATATCTACAAAAGGAAACGTAACGAAGCCAAGATGTTGTTTACAACAACACTAGAAACAAACAACAGCCAGAGTCACGAACCAGCAGAGAAACTGGTTTACAGTTCCCTATCTGAAAGGGAAATGCAGGAAGCTCTATAAAAGAATACCACAAAATATCCAAAAGCTCCAAGTATCATTAATAAAGACATGTCTAGAACTCAAAACACTTTCAAATGGAATATCTATTTGCTCAATAGAAGGCTCCTCCTTCCCACTCCCCTTGAATTTATCTGTACACATTATCCACGTCACAGTACTTCAAATAACAGATGGAGGCCCTTCAAGAAGCTTGAACTGTGGACACAGCTCACTGCAAAGCTAAAAGCTTTCTTGATACATGCATACAATTGCTTTAACAAAACAACAGCCAGAAAGTAGCCATAGCAGTGAAGAATTCAGGTTATGGTTTTTATTTCATTTTTATCTGTTTCTTTAAAAAATTAAAAAGGGAAGTGGGGGAGCTGGGAGTGGTGTATGAAGAAAACCCATGAAAAGATTTTCAAATTTGGAATCTAGATGCCACAATATAGAAAATGTATATACCACAGGGACTCTGACAAGGCTATTGGGACAGTTTTCAAATGACCAGTTACTTAACTGTGGAGATCCAGCTCCCTAATTATTGATTGATATATTTTTGGCATTGGCTATGCCCCCAAGACTCTGATTTGACAGAGAGTTAGAAGTTCACAGTTAAGTAAATTCTGAAATAGCCAAGACAAGCAGACCAACTTCCTAGGAAGGCTGGTTTCTTCTGTTCGTCAGAGTATTTTGGGGGTCATGTAAGAAAGTAAAAATATGCAGCATTTTGAAAGAATAGAGCCTTTTAATATTTCATATTCCAAACAGCTAATATAGACACATATACAACAGCCCCCAAAAGTCCTAAAACTTAATCTCTTCTGCTGAGGACATTACAAAGCAAAAGCACTGATCCAGATACATCCTTACACAAGGGCTGGTTCTCAAGCAACAACGGATGCAGGTTAGTTAACCACATTTGTAGATAAACTGCTCATGTTCTTTCCAGTCAATGCTGGTAACTATGTTAAGGTCAGAACAGGGGTTGTTTTGTGGCCACGGGAAAAGTAATCTGATCTCTGAGATTCAATCTGCCTTCAAAAAAAAACCAAAAAAAACAACCAAAACCCCCAGATTTGGTTTCACTATAATTGTTTTCTTGCTCTCATTGTCACTCCTTTATTGAACCTCTCTCCAATAACAAGAAGGATGCAGTCACATCGGGAAGCAAAAGGAAAACAAATATTTGCAAAGCACATCATTGAATCAAAGAGGGAAGCAGATGGATATTACAAGGCTGTGAGCAGAATGGGGACTTCACCTAGCACAGTATGGAGAAAAAAGATGAGTACAGAAACAGAGATTAAACAAAAGGACAAGCATCTTGAAGGATCTCTTATTGCTCCTCAAGAATAAGAAATTCAGATATTGTTGTAAAAAGCAACACCATTAATGATCTCATTACTTCCTTACAACAGGTAATAGATTTGCAGCTGAAAACAGTAGATAAGTGGCACACCGCTTGCCCTGTATTGTACTGGCATGCACTGTTTCCTATTCCTTTTATTTCAGCAAATGCTGCATCTTTCTCTGCAATTATTTTCCAGCACAGTGTAAGTTTCAACTGTATGACATGACTAAACAAACAAACAAACAAACAAAAACAACAAAAAGCTTAGTCAAGGTTAAGATGCGTGTTGTATAATCATAGCTTTTCTGAATCATAGGCTCATACAGTACCTGTGGATGCATCCACTGTGAAAAAAGAAGAAAACTCTCCCAGGACCAGTTCATATGTGACAACACCATATATTCCTGAATCTCTGTCTGTGGCAACAACACTGATGATTTCTGTTCCTGGTTGTGTAAGACTACTGATGCTCGTCACATAGACAGCTTGTTCAAAAACAGGCTGATTATCGTTAACATCTTCTATGTCAATGCGAACAAAAGCTTGGGCGCTCAGCCCACCCTGTTGGATAAATCAAAAAGGTAAAGTGAAAAAGCAAGATACATTTTAGAAGTGCAGACCTGACTTTAGCCCATCATTAGGAAATCACACAGAATCACAGACACATTCAGGCTGGAAAACAGTGTCAGGATCAACAAGTGCATCCAATAACCCTACTCTACAAAGTTCACCCCTGAACTGTATCCTGAAGCCCTACATCTAAATGACCTTTAAATATCTCTAGGGTTGGTGACTCAACCACTTCCCTGGGCAGCCCATTCCAGTGCTTGACCACTCTTTCTGTGATTGTTTTTTTTCTCCTAATGTCCAGTCTAAATTGACAATGTTACAGCTTGAGGCCATTCCCTCTTGTTCTGTCACCTGAGAGAAAAGACCAGCACCAACCTCTCCACAAAGTCCTTTCAGGTAGCAGTAGAGAGCAACGAGGTCTCCCCTCATGCTTCTCTATTTCAAACTAAACAGCCCCAGTTTCCTTCAATGGAACATGCTGCAACAACACTGAACAATGGAAACATCTGTTAAAAAGCCCACTTACAATTAATACCCTGAAATACCAAATTTAGGCAAACTATGCACTCAGAGCAACTCCAGTGGGCTGACTGAGCCCACAAAGAAATTCAGCTTCTTGTGACAGAGAAGTCTGAACATAGTTATTTTTATTAATACTACCAAGTGTTACAGAAGTCAAATCCTTGATAGTCTATCCTCACCTGCTTTTACTGCAATCACCTACATGCCACTCACTTCTTCACTGTGATTTAGTACTGGACTTCCACCAGCTTCAAAACTACTGAGATAGCCATGAAATCCTGTGCAAACATGGAGAAGTGGAGACATGCAGACCTATTGGGCTCACTGCCAAAACTCCAATCCCACTTGGAGTCCCCTCTCCAATACCTTGATTTCCATAGGAAGGAAATCCCTGCGCAAGAGCTAAAAGGGGAGGCCCATGTGCTCTGTCAGAAGATGCTCCGCAGCTCCATAACCTTCATGCACTTTAGAACAGAAATCAGAACTATTAAGGGAAGAAGGCCAAGGAAGACATGCCATCAGGATTAAAAGCATCTAAAAACATGGCTGGAACAGCATGAAACCAGACTGCAAAGGTCAGGAGAACTTGGAAAAAGCAGTTTCATACAAGTTTCATTATTGCTAAATAGACATAAAAACCCAACCCACTCTTCAGTCGATTTGCATTTATCCTATGGAGTTATGTAAAGGCCAAAGTCTCTGGAAATTAGGTTCTCCCATTTACTTTAGAATGAATCAGTCTCTCAGGAGACAGATCAAATTTTATGATGGAGACAGATCCTTCTTTTCCTGAAGCATCAGTGTATTCCCCTCACACAAGTCAAGGACAGTATTAACTTACAATATTCACTGGTTATGACCCAGATCTTACTTTGGCTATGAAAAAAATTTTAAGTATAATCCCAATTGAGGGGAAAAAAAAAATTGCTTCTACTTTCAACCACATGGATACGCTTCATCTACTCAGAAGCAAGCATGACATAGCATATTTTGGAAAACATAAAGATTGAATTAAATAAACCTGTTGCTGACTGAAAAAATAACATTTATGAAAACATGTTATGAGCAACAGAAAGGCACAGTTGATTTTTAAATTCCTTTTCTCAAATGTTCAGTTTTTAGCCTCTGTCATTCCCCAAACAACATAGCTTCATCTATTATTTTTTTTTTTCCTCAAGAGAAAGAAAAATGTACTATTTTAAGACCATTACAAGAAATTTTCACCTGACTGGAAATTCAAAGATGCCCCAAATGCCCACTGCAACTGTTTCTGATCTATCACAAGCGCATAAATACAGGTGCCGTGACTAAGGGTGCAGTTTGAACAGGCAATATTACAGGAACAACTGTCATGTGAATCACAGGAGGGTGACCTCCTCTACTCTGCTGCAGCTCAGGAGAGTGAGCTGGATGCAGATGATGTGGGATTCAAGGCAAACATCCTTCTACAAGCCCAGCTACACAATGTCTTCTCATATAGAAGTATTTCACAGACAAGTACCAAATAGCTATGTGAAGTCAGTGACTTTGGGACCACAATTGGTGCTGACAACTGAAGGGGATAATGCTAATAGGTTCAGTCTTGTCTCAACTTAATCAGGAAGAGTGCTCCCATAAGCTGGCATGGAATGTTTGTTTACATCCATTTTCTACTTGCCTCTCTATGGGCTCTTGGGTGCAATTTGAGTTCCTTCATCATGTTCTGCATAAAAGACACGACTGACAGGATCCACAACCATGTAATAGAGTAGGCATGAACAGGTGGAGGAAATCGATACTTTTGCTGTAAGATAAACTGAACACCACCTGGAAAATACTTTCTTTTCCTCTTTGTTTCTAATTAAATGTTATTTTCTTTCCTTTTCATCTCTTTCCTCCTGCTTTGTCAACAGTGACCCTTTACTCTTCCTCTCTATCTTTTCTCCCCTGATCATAGCTCTTACTTTGAACTTTACGCCTAATGTCTTTAATTCATCAAAAACAGCAGCAGAATGCTAGGAGACAAAATATCCTGCTACAATTCTGCTTTAAAGGTGGAAACTTCAAGTACACTGAAAATTTAGAAAAGCCAGTATTGAATTTAGGTGCTCCAGTATTTAGGTATCAGATGTGCACATTTTCACAAGAGAAATCCATGGGATCTATGAGGTGCTAACTTTCAGTAAAAGGATTAAATCTTTCCTGTCACAAACAAGGCAATCAAAAAACTGAAGCCCTCTCCCAATTACTGAACTTCAGAAAACACAATGTTCCTGAAAATGAAGATAATTTTTAAATTGGTCTGTTGTTTAATGTCTATAATTTTAAATGCACTGACTACTTGACTTTTGATGTAATATTTATTATTAAAGCAATAATTTAACAAAGAAAACCCCAAAGCATCAGGTTTTTTTCATGGAAACCCCTTTTTCTTTTCTTCACACTCTCAAAATAATCTTCTGGACTGGATATCTTAGAAACTTGACAGATTTTTACTGTATTGCCCAGCTCTCCCATAGTCTTTATTAAGAAGAGTGGATTTGATATCCTCGACACAGGCGTGTGTTCCTTGCATTTATACAGCTTGAAAACATGTGAATGAGAGGAAAAAATAAGTGAATACACAGAGCAGAACACATAATTTTCTGCTGTAGTGTAATACTGACTGATTTACTCCTGGAGACTTGGAGATCTGTACTCATGTATATGTGACAAAACTTTGCTTAAGACGGAATTTAAGACGGAAATCTCAAATTGGAGAAATTCCAAAAGTGGCAACATAGACTTACTTCTGTAAACACAGATGCTATCCTAACAAAAAGGATCACAAGATCACAGGATGTCAGGGTTTGGAAGGGACCCAAAGAGATCATCGAGTCCAACACCCCTGCCTCAGCAGAACCATAACCTAGCTCAGGTCACAGAGCAACACATCCAGACAGGCCTTGAATGTCTCCAGAAAAGGAGACTCCATGAGCTCTCTGGGGAGCCTGTCCAGTGCTCTGTTATCCTTACAGTAAAGAAGTTCCCCCTTGTGTTGAGGTGAAACCTCAACTTCCATTCTTAAATAATTAGACCTTCAAGTGAGAAGCAGAAAACAAACACACAAGGACAGAAGTATTCTTATATAATTGTTTTTCCTTGAAGTTCATGAGGAAGAAGAGACACACTGCTAAAGGTACTACTGATACAAGAGAACACTTCTGTAGCCTCTGAAATGTGTCCAGAGAAGGGCGACANGAGTCATTGGCTACTGGAATGGGCTGCCCAGGGAGGTGGTGGAGTCGCTGTCCCTGGGGGTGTTCAAGGCAGGATTGGACGTGGCACTTGGTGCCATGGTCTAGCCTTGAGCTCTGTGGTAACAAGTTGGACTTGATGATCTATGAGGTCTTGGTGATACTGTGATACTGTGAAACACACTGAATAGCGATTGATACCACTAAATGGAGATTAATTGCTTAACTATCACACATATATCCAAATTCAACAGCATACAAATATCCTCTTAACTACTACATTCTCAAAATGCAACAATTAATACCATGTACCAGCTGCAGCTATTTAAGTTCATCTGCTAATGAGTATGGAAATCATAGTTTGCTACACTACTTCATAGCACCATAATAAAAAGCAAAGGCATCAATTAAAACTCCTAGCATAGCTACATTTCAAACAGGTTTTAAATATGCTAAGGACAATATCTTAAATGGAAGTTTGGCTTTCAAAATACGATATAAAGATTGTATAGCCTAAAATAATTATTGTTTTGAGCTCAAATTACGCTACGAAATGTGGCTTGAATAACATCAAGCATCCTTAAGTTAATTTAAAAATTTGCAGCCAACCAGTAAATTTTTTCTTTGGCCTGTTCAGTTCACTGTTATAGCAAAAGAAAGTTAAGAAATGCATCACCTGGTCTCCTGAGTCTCTCACTTTCATAACCAAATAATCCATGAATTATTTTCTTCTAGTCTTTGTCAGAAGATGCACTATCAACATTTTCTGTTACATGGTATTGGGCAGGCCAAGTGAGTACATCAGATATCTTGACATGCTCCCACAGAGTGAACATCTCATCCTCCTTGCCAAGCAGATCTGAAAGGCTCTATTTCAGGCACATACAACTGCCCTGCACTTGATGTTCTGTCAATACCCAGTTCTAAGCACCCGATCTTGTAGAGTGGGAAAACGTTCAGATGTGCTCCTGCAGGGAGGCTGTACCCAGCCACAGCAGCATCAATGGCATCAGCTAGTGAGAAAGGACACCGAATTTATTTAGCCACACAGCTCTAGGATAAGTTACTGGTTTGTTACTCCTGTAGTTATTTCAGAAAGCAGGGAGCAAAGGTAACCTAGAACCCATATGTTCCTAGGGAAGGAAGAAAATCAGCAGAGACCAACACATCCTAGAAACTGTTTTCAAGAACTTCAGGAATAATTAGGAATTTCACAGGCAAATCTATCAATTTGGGTCAAAATCTATGGTTCATGAGGTAACCTGCTCCCCTCTAAAGGCATAAAAATTTACTCAAATTCCAACATTTTTTAACACACTCATTACATTCTTATTTAAAAGTACACAGCACATCCAAGTTTGCAAACGCAGTCATAAACCTGGCAGTATGCCAAGTCAAAACTTACCCCATCTACAGCTTTTACTAAGAGATCGTAAGTGGTTGGATTTTCTTCTCTGTCAATGTCTTGAGATACACAGATCTGACCAGTATGTGGGTCAATCTGGAAGGCTTTGGATTTTTCATAATAATTAAATCCATCATAAAGAGAATATTCGATTTCACCAAACTGATCAGCATCTGCATCTGTCGCCTTGACCTGCAGAGAAACAACAGATGTGAAAAATAAGAAGAAGCCAGCGAAACCATTACTCATTCAAAAACCAGACACCTTGTTTGAAGTTACTTGTTTGTGTTGTAAAAGCAGACGTGGTAAATACAAACACACTCTGCTACCTAAGTTGTCTGCCGTTTATAAAAAAGTAACTCTGCTACTGACAGTGCAATTACTGCAACAAGCCTGTGCGATCAATTAGATTTATCCGTACCATCCCTTGTTTATCTGTCAGTTGTCTCAACCAAGTGGACTTTCCATGACTGGAAAAGCCATGCACATTAAGCCATGTCAGTAGGCCACACCTTAATCTACTTCTCCCTTCACATTATTTTCAGTAGTGGAGATAGGTCTAAGAAATCCCATGCGATGCACAGACCTGAAAAGTGCTGCAAGACATTCTTAGCTAATATATTTTCAAAAAGACTCCTCAGAGCTAAATTTAGTTTTCACTTGAAAGAAGGCATGGTGGCACAGTGACTCATACAAGTTAAAGACTGGAAGGGTTTTAATCTCCAGTTCTTTCTCCAAGGAGATAGAGTTCTACCAACGCAACTCCCACCACCTCCTCCATCCTTAGTAGCGCCATAGAATAAAAAGCTGCCTGGCTGCATTTGTATTGTGACACAACTGTGCTGCTTTACCAGCTCCCACAAGTAAAGCCAAATGGATGCTCGTGCATGCAACTCTTGTTCTTTGGAGCAGGGGTAGACTGATTAAATACATATTTGATAAACAGAATAGTTATGTACATTGTTCCTTTTATTGACCTAAGATCTCAGATTACAGAAGTTCTTCTTTGGCATGCTCCATTATGAAAGCTTCTCCTCAAATTCACAAATATCTAAAGAAAATAATTTGTAAAGTATGTATACATTAAGGATGTCAGTATTTTTAGTTCTCTAATTTGTATCATAGTTAGGGATTTTGCCTCCACAGTTCATCTTCTATTTTACTTCTCCTACTAGTACAAACATGGCCTTAAAGACCAGCCAGCGCCTTCATAACACATTCACTTCCTTACCCACAGAGGAGTTGTTTGGGCATTAAGATAATGAACTGGGACAGAATTAAAACCAAGTGAACAAAAACATGGCTTGGGAAGGCCGAAAAACAGAAGTGGGGAAAAACAGAAACCGTGTAACAAGTGAAGAGTTGCTCTAGACCAGTTACAGCCCAAAATATGCATGTGTTACTCCAATTACTTTTGCTGTATTTCAGATGAGGTATTACTGTGATTGTAACTGCGATGTGTACTCCAGTGCATTTTCCCCATGCCAATTTCTCAGAGCACCAAAGCCCATTACACCAGTTTCTGGTCTTGTAAACAGAAAGCTCCTCCGTCAGAGCCCTACACTTATAAAGCCCTCCAGACCCCCCGGTCCCACCCTTGCAGTTTGCAGCAAAGGTGTAACGCATGGCCACCTCCAACTCCAGTCCTACCACTTATTCTGGCTAAGTTAGAGGGAAAAACTCACACTCAGGTTCAGTTGAATAAAGATCTGTCTCTAAAAATGCTTTACAGCTGTATATAAATCGAATCTACACCATAGATATTTCATAAACCTTGTATTTTGTTACTGCTGTCATTAAAAGTAACAGAACCAGTGCTCTTGGGACTCTGCCACCCTGATGCTACGGAACAGTAACTTGGTTCTTTTAAGAAAACTATTTAAATTTGTATCTTCTGCCTGAAATCTAACACAGGTGCAATACTGAAAGGTTCTGTTTCCCTGTGCCTGCACGCAGTTCCATGTGTAAATGCTGACGTTTGTCTGCAGTTGAGCACGGGCGATGAATACCAGGTGTGAAATTCAAGGGTATTGTTAGAAGTTTAGCCCATTATGTTGAGCAGTTTGTTTGCTCTTGTCAAGTATGCAGGTCTCAGACTTTGAACCGTACACGCAAAGGCAGAACAAGTGAGATTTACATAAAAATGCTCCAATTCAAAGCAATATAAATTTGAAGGTCTAATCGTGACCAAATTTAATTAATCACCTCAGGGAGAAGACCTAAGCAGCATCAGTTTTTGCATTTAGAAAAGCACAATCTTTCTCCCTGTTCAAGTTCCTCACATCTATTCAATTTCCACTCACTTAATAGTCCTTTTTTTTTTTTATCATTCTACATAGATTCTTTGATGTGAAGAAGGAAGAATCTGGAATTAAAAATGAATGGAAAATTTGCTGTAGCAGACAAGTTAACCATGGCACAACAATGTGCCCTTGTGGCCAAGAAGGCCAATGAGATCCTGGGGTGTATTAGGAGGAGCGTGTCTGGCAGATCAAGGGAGGTTCTACTCCCCTTCTACTCTGCCCTGCTGGGACCTCATCTTGAATACTGCATTCAGTTTTGGGTTCCCCAGTTGAAGAGGGACAGGGATCTGCTGGAGAGAGTGCAGCGGAGAGCTACGAGGATGATTAGGGGACAGGAGGGCATGGCTTATGGGGAGAGGCTGAGGGACCTGGGGCTTTTTAGTCTGGAGAAAAGCAGACTGAGAGGGGCTTTGATAAATGTTTCTAAGTATCTGAAGGCTGGCCAGGATGGGAGGGGACAGGCTCTGCTCACTTGCTCCCTCTGATAGGACAAGGAGCAACGGGTGTAAGCTGCAGCAAAAGAGGTTCTGCCTCAACACAAGGGGGAACTTCTTTATTGGAAGGGTCACAGAGCACTGGAACAGGCTCCCCAGGGAGGTCGTAGAGTCTCCTTCTCTGGAGACTTTCAAGGCCTGTCTGGATGTGTTCCTCTGTGATCTGTGTTAGATAGTATTGTCCTGCTCTGGCACGGGGGTCAGACTTGATATCTCTTTGGGTCCCTTCCAGCCCCTAACATCCTGTGATCCTACATGATCCTATGACCAGTGAAGTTGAAAGGCACTACAGCTGAAATCAGGGGAGCAATTAACTGTTATCATAGAATCATTTACATTAAAAAAGACTTTTACCATCAGTGAGTTGATGCAAACTGATTGAGGAGGAATCCAGTGAAAACACACTAACAAGTTCCGGCTTTCTGCTACAGTTCAGAGTCCAAGTTATCAGATATTAGAAATTAAAGCACACAGCAGTGACAACCCAAAAACCATCGGGTTATGATAGTATACTGTGCTAGCACCAGTCCTATGGAATATTACAGCGGTTAAGTGCCTGAGAGCTGTGAATTATAGGAGTCCAAATAAGAGGAAATGAAGGCAGCAGTAGGAATTTTCACAGGGGACTGATCAAGAGTATTGTATATCAGCAATATCACTGAGGTGACAGAGCTGAAAGGATTTATACATCTTGGATATGTGGGAGGCAAGAGTACCAAATTTGTAACACTTCTGACAGACTGAACAAAAGACTGAGATCCAGGAGAAAATAAAGAGGGTAAAAGCAATCACAGAGCCTTTCTCCTTCTTTCACTGAGTATGTTTTCAATATGCTAAGTTGTAAGACACATATTAAGGAGCGTACATTTGGGAATAAGTAACTAGAGAACAAAGTACTTCCCCAAGAAGTACTTCTTATTTTTAAAAGCCAACAGAAGTCACAGTACAGATAGCTACTGGCTGGACTTCTGTTATTTATGTTCTCTGTAGCCTACATCCTTTAGCCTCTCTGTATGCTGTCTACACTGTAAATCCAGCAGACAAACCCCCTATATTTTGTTATTACAAATGTCAAGGGGAAAGAATAAAGCAATAAATGGTCAGAACATAGACACCCTCTCAGAAAACAGCAAAAGTGAGACCTAGAGAAACAGCAAGGAGAACAACTTTAAAAAGCTGCTCCACCTATATAATGCTCAGACTAGTGCATGAGGAGCATACTTGTTAGAAAGTGGTAGACAGAGTGTAAGAAGATAAAGAAAACCAGTGCTGGAATAAACGTCTATCTGCATACAGAAAGAAGAGATGATCTCAAAAGAAAACAAAGGGAACCAGGTTACCCCCCATGTGAATGTGGGGCAGGCTGTGGAT
>WAAF01020458.1:5875-40418 GCA_013400475.1 Tricholaema leucomelas
ATGTTTGTGTTCTCTCACATTCTTGCTGTCTAGCTCTGAATTTCCAGGGACCATCATGTGTCCAGAAACGTTTAACTTTACCCACGCATATGAAATGTAACCCTGTGGTGGTTTTGGTTGAATTTCAGAATGCAAACTCTAACATAATAACAGCCTTATGAGTGGTCTGGGATCACTTCAGGTAGATGGAAGAAGGTTCAGTGCTCAATTTTTTTTGTTGTCAGTAATGTTAACTATGTGTTCTGAAGTGCAAGAAAAACTCAGAGGTTAATTCTTTCCTGGTGTTTGTTTTTCCAACTGTTGTAACATTAACCAAAACAAAAGATTTGCAACAGTTGCTGTGGTTCCTTCTATCTGTTAATGAAAACTATTTTCCTTACACCTCTTCAACATTTGTTCTTGTATATGGAACAATCTCTGGCCAGTCTGATCTAGGGTAGGGTGTCCTGCCTATGTCAGGGGGCTTGGAACTAGATGGTCCTTGTGGTCCCTTTCAACCCTGACTGATTTTATGATTCTATGACTTATACACAGACATAAACATACATGTGCATGGGTCTTGTAATGACAGAATGAGGGATAATGGGTTTAAAGTGTAAGAGGGGAGATTTAGACTAGATGTTAGGAGGGAATTCTTTCCAGTGAGGTTGTTGAGACACTGGAATGGGTTGCCCAAGGAAGTTGTGGGTGCTTCCTCCCTGGAGGTGTTTAAGGCCAGGGTGGGGGGTTGGAGCTGGATGATCTTTAAGGTCCCTTCCAACCTAAACCATTCTATGATTCTATGACTTAAAATCACAGTCTTAGTTTCGTGATCCAAAGGATAAATAAAACCTAGGCTAGGCAGTGCTGTCCAGCTGACTTCATGAGTATGGCTGTTCTGGAAGTTCTTCACAGAGAGAGGGATTTGCCATTGGAATGGGCTGCCCAGGGAGGTGGTGGAGTCACCGTCCTTGGGGGTGTTCAGGAAAAGCCTGGATGAGGCACTTAGTGCCATGGTCTGGTTGACTGGATAGGGCTGGGTGCTAGGTTGGACTGGATGAGCTTGGAGGTCTCTTCCAACCTGATTGATTGTATTCTATTCTATTCTGTTCTCTTGGAGATCTGATCCACAGTGAATGTACATTTGAAACAAACCCCCTAATGCTAAAAGAAATATTCATTTCTGTCCTACCTTCATAGTGATTATTTTTATGCCTTTGGGCATTTCCTTCTTATAGAAGACCTTCACTTCCTCGTCTGCCTTTCTATGGTTCCTTTCTGTAGGAGCATGTAGATGTTTTTAAGGTGTTTTCAAGTTGTGCCAGAGGAGGTCTAGGCTGGATGTTAGGAGGAAGTTCTTCCCAAAGAGAGCAATTGGCATTGGAATGGGCTGCCCAGGGAGGTGGTGGAGTCACCGTCCCTGGAGGTGTTCAAGCAAAGCCTGGATGAGGCTCTTAGTGCCATGGTCTGGTTGACTGAATAGGGCTGGGTGCTAGGTTGGACTGGATGATCTTGGAGGTCTCTTCCAACCTGGTTGATTCTATGATTTCTATGATTCAGCTTGGGAGTTCGCTGCATTTTGCTTACAGTGATAAAATGTGAGCAGTGATTGACTTTGCAGTATTTCTATTACCTCAATGGAAAGTTCATTGATTTGGAGTAGAAATGCAGTTTGAGTATTAATAGTAAACAGAACTGTGAAACTATCTGGGAGAGAGCTCTTTTGTATCCTTTTTGTAAGCATGGAGCACATAGATTTCGTAAGCGTGGAGCATGTAGATGTTAAGTTTTTAGCTTGGGAGTTGACTGCGTTTTGCTCACAGTGATAAATGTGAGCAGTGATTGAGTTCTCAGTATTTCTATTATCTCAACAGAAAATTCATTCATCTGCAGTAGGAATGCAGTTTGAATATTAATAGCAAATAGAAGTGTGAAACTACTTGGGAGAGAACTCTCTTGTGTCTTTCTTTTCAAAAGCATGGGTAAGATCCATCAAGTTTTTAGGTTTCTTGGATAACAAGGTATGTTTTTGTTACTGTGTATGTTTCTATCCTGAGTGAGTGCAAGGTTTCAAGTACACCAGCATGCTTTGTGGGATACTGTTTCAGAAATCTCCTGCACCCTACCCCCTAGCATTTTTTTGTTAGTAGAAGTCACTTTCTTAGATATGTTGCTCTGTGAACCCGTTCTTCATGTGCACAATCTCCTTAGAGTTCCCTTACTGTCTAGAAATCTCAATTATGTTGTTTTTCTCCTCTTTGTCCCCAGATATGCGTGATAAAATGAGGAAATGGAGGGAAGAAAACTACCGAAATAGCGAACAGATAGTGGATGTTGGAGAAGAGTTAATTAATGAATATGCATCTAAACTTGGAGATGACAGTAAGCAAGCAGTCATTATTTTTGAAACTCCTTTTGTCTGACTTGGTTTGCATTCTTCAGCTTCTGTTTTGTATGTCTGTGTTGCCTTTCTCTATCTGCTGATGCCGATCTATTACTTTCTTAATCAGCACAAGAATCACAGCATGAGAGAGTCAGTTAGGTCTCTTCCAATCTGCTTGATTCTATGATTCAGGCTACTTAAAGTAATATCTTTACATTTGCTTTAAGTTGGTCACATTAAATACTACTGGGTGCTAGGTTGGACTGGATGATCTTGGAGGTCTCTTCCAACTTGGTTGATTCTATTCTATTCTATTCTAGGTTAGAAAAGACCTTTGAGATTCAGCCTATTACTCAACATTATCTAACCAACTAAATCATGGCACCAAGTGCTACATCCAGTCTAGTAGGCTGCCACAATTCCTAGATTTCCCTTCCTTCCCAACTGTGAGTTGCAGTGAAAACAGATGGGAAAATTATCTACTAGAACTCTTAGTTTTCTGTATTAGCAGTTAGACCATCACATGAAACAATTTGTCTGTGCTTCCACTCATATTCTGTTCTTCAGCACTGTGGCAAAAGTTTGGAAGTATCTTTTTGTAACAGAGAAAACTCTTCCTTAATCAAGTCACCCATGCTGCAGGCATTAATACTAAAGCTGTTTCTATTATAACACTATAATTGTGATGTTATAGTTGAAGGTAAGTCTGAGTTTCCATTATTCATAAAATTACTACTTTTAGGAGATTTTAACTACCTTATGCTAATTTCAGATGACAGAAGGCTGGATATAATGTTTCTTACTGAAAAAGAATTGCAAAGCAGTGAAAGAGTTAAGTGGAATCTGTTTTCCATCTTGTCACAGTGGCCTTTCTGCAGGTCTGATCAGACAGCAAGTCCTAATGAGTATCTGTGTCAAAGACTGAAGAAGTAATGCTAGGAAAAGCAAAGAATTAGAGCTTTTTTACCTTCCAAGATGTCAAAAGGTACTTTGTTACCAAAAGCAATTTTTAATTAATTCCATCAAGTTCAGTAGTGAGCCACAGGAACAGAAGGGGAAAAATACACAGATTTATTTATTATTTCTGTGTACTGTTCTGGAGCCAACAACACAAGAAGGACATCAGATTGTTGGAGTCCAGAGGAAGGTCACAAAGATGATCAGAGGGCTGCAGCAGCTCTGCTATGAGGACAGGCTATGAGAGTTGGGGCCCTGTAGCCTGGAGAAGAGCAGGCTTTGAGGAGATCTTGGAGTGGCCTTGCAGTATCTGAAGGGGCCTACAGGAAGGCTGGGAGGGACTATTGACAAAGTCTTATAATAACAGGATGAAAGGTAATGGGTTTAAACTGGCAGAGGAGAGATTTAAACTAGATGTTAGAACAAAGCTCTTTCCAATGAGGGTGGTGATACACTGGCACAGGTTGCCCAGGAAGGTTTTGGATGCTTCCTCCCTGGAGGTGTTTAAGGCCAGGCTGGATGAGGTCTTGAGCAACCTGTTCTAATGGGAGATGTCCCTGCCTATGGCAAGGGTTTGGAACTAGATGATCTTTGAGATACCTTCCAACCTAAACCCTTCTATGATTATTTACATTTTAAGTGATTCTCATTATGTTAAAACAAACCCCCAGTTATCTGTAATGAGTCTCTCTTTTGTTTCCAGTTTGGATAATATATGAACAGGTGATGATTGCTGCCCTGGACTGCAGTCGAGATGATTTGGCATTGGTAAGTTTTCAGGTTGTCTTTTCTCTCAAACCTTAAATTTTCTTCCTGGGTATTTCTTTCAGATAGTCTTGTTTTTTTTTTGAGGGCAGTTATGGGATATTCTGAACTCCATAGTTTGAACTTGTAGAATACCTATAGAGAAACACTCTGCTGGGAAAGAACCAGTTCCAACCAACTTTTCTAATGTGTAACTCTTGTTCAGACAGATCATGTCTCTTCCAACAGCCATGAAAATATTTACAACTGCTCTGGTGTGGGCTAAATGTCAAGAATAATATTGAAGTTGCCATATTCTGCAGACAGTGTTTGTTTATTGAAAACCTCTCAGATTATACTGGGTTTTCCTAATGTTTGGAGGTAAATGTCCTGTCATGCATATCATATTCTAGGTCACGTTGGCTACCATCAACAAAAGTTATTGACATACTGGAGTATGTCTTCAAAGAGAATAAGGAGCTGGGCTGCATAATGTATAAAGAAAGGCTGAGAAGTCTGTGTTTGTTAAGTCTTGAGAAAGCTAAGGAGGGATTTTATTACAGTCTTTCAATATGTAGTGATGGGAACTTGTAAAGAAGGTGGAGCAACAGACAAATGCAAGATACTTAAGCTGTGGCAAAGGACATTCTGAGTAGATATTATGATAAAGTTTTTTAGCAGTGGGATTAGTGAACACTTTAGAACAGGTGATACAGAGAAGCTGTGGAATCTCCTTTAGAGATGCTTAGAAAGGTATTAAGATTTGGCCCTGCACTACTTGGAAACTAGCTCAGTTTTGAGTGGGCCTTTGGAGCAAGTGACCTCCAAATATCCCTTGGAGTCCAAATTATTCAGTGACTCTTGGTAAAAAACACCATTAATGGACATTTGCATTCAAAAAGTCAATTTGTATTCAAACTTACTTGAATTATAGAAACAACAATTTAGATGAAATGAGGTTTTTTAGAATCCCAACACCTGTTTACTAGATTGAAAATTAAAGCCCACCAAAGCAAACAACAAACCCAACCAAGCTTAGCTAATCCTTTAAAAGCAACAACTGAAAAACAGACAGGTCTGTTTTGCAGGTGAATTTCACAGTCTCACAGTATCATCAAGGTTGGAAGAGACCTCATAGATCATCAAGTCCAAGCCGTTACCACAGAGCTCAAGTCTAGACCATGGCACCAAGTGCCACGTCCAATCCTGCCTTGAACAGCTCCAGGGACGGCAACTCCACCACCTCCCTGGGCAGCCCATTCCAGTAGCCAATATAACCTTTTCTTCTGTCCTTCAGAAGACATCGGGAAAAATCACAAGCTGGGCTTGTGTCCTGGAAGCCATCAAGCCTGAGCTTAGTTTAGATAAAAAGAAAGATTTTTTTTTCAGAAGTCCAGGTCTCTGGACTCTTCCTGTGCCTTGTTCTCTATGTGCTAGTTTGAGCCTAGCTAGAATGTTTTGGGGAGAAGAGCTAGATTACAGGCTGTGGAAGGAAAGCAAGGCTGATGTCTACCTCACTCATTGGCTTGCTGAGATGTATAAAAACAAAAATCAAAACATAGATAACACACTCAACTTCTTATGCTGGGGAACTGGCTGAGCTGCATCCCTAACCTCACCCCTCTCTGCCATTTCTTTGACTATTCCACTTTGCTTCTTAACCCCCCTGGCTGAACCTCCATTCTTCCTTGGGACTGGGGTGAGGTTGAGAGAGGTAGGGGGAAGGTGAAGAGGTGGTTGGGAGCCCCTCCTGGGGACTCAGGTTTCTGGGGGGGCTGTTGTGTTTCTGTATTACCTTTTACCTTGTATATTTCTGTCTACAATGGTATATACTGTAAATATCTGCTTGTATATTGTGCTAGGCTGTAACTATAAGCTTCATTCAATTTCCAGAGCCAGCCGAGTCTAGTCTGGGTGATTTCTAAAGTGTGGGGGGGCAGGTAGCACCCAAACCATCACACTCTATCAGATGGCAAAATACCCCCTGAAATCATAAGAGTTTCACATGTTGTCAGTTGGGCAAAACTGAGTGGTCTATGAGACACAAAGGGTCAACCTAGAGGATGTAGTTGGGAGAAAGGCAGTTTGAAAGTAGACAGAACTAGACAGGCTCATTTTCCATCCCTTACCTGTGAGCAGAATGGAGTACACTAGAAAATACAGCACAACCTGCTGAACTTGTCACAGACCCACTGAACTTTCCTTTGTTTTGTTCCTCAGAAGAAAACAGTCTTGTAGTATAGCTGTCTGATTAAACAAAATCAAACAGACCTACCATTTAAATAACTATATTTCTGTGTTCTGATTTCTATCTGAAAGAGTTTGGGGGTTTGTTTTTATGATCTTTTTAGGAAGACTTTCACAAAATGGTTTAGAGAGCTGAAAGATTGGTTGTGAAACACTATTTTTGCTAACCCAGGCAGAGATTTCAAATTTCAGTTTCTATGCCCTCTAAGGAATATTGCTTGAGATTAAGGAGTGCAGCATTTTATGTGCAGCTCAGAAAAGATGGTAAAAGCTTAGATGGAAAGAGTTGGGGGTTTTTTGTTGTTGTTTTTTTTTCCATCTGATTTATAATAAAGGAATAGTTCATTCAGACAAGTCAACATCTTGAGTGTTGTTTGCTACAGCTGTAGCCCCAAAGTAGACAAACAGCTTTGGAACTTCTGGTGTTTAGCAGGGAGATTTTGATAGCTGTGTTGCATTTTGCCTAGGGGGATAGGTCTCATCTGCTCCAAATGTAGAGGCTGAGATGGTTTTCAGTGTCATTTATCTGACTTATCCTTTTCTTTCCTCTTTTTACTACTGTTGCATCCTCTCTGCATAAAACAACTGTGATGCGTGCCCCTACTGCAGTCAGCCAGTTCTTTCACACACACATTTAAGTGAATCACAGAACATTAGAGGTTGGAAGGGACCTCCAGAGATCATAGAGTCCAAATTGCACTTGGCAGTACCAGTGTTTCATGTACTGGAGTCCAGGTTTATATTTGTTTGCCTTTACAAACTTTTAAAATGAAAAAAAAACAAAAGGAGGATGTTTGCTGCTGTTGAACCCAGACCATTTTGAAGATAGAAACTAACTGAGTTTTCTATGATATTTCTTTGCCTTTACAAACTTTTAAAATGAAAAAAAACCAACATGAGGATGTTTGATGCCATTGAGCCCAGACCATTTTGAAGAGAGAAACTAACTGAGTTTTCTATGATATTTCTTTGCCTTTGCAAACTTTTAAAATGAAAAAAAAACCAATGTGAGGATGTTTGATGCTATTGAGCCCAGACCATTTTGAAGATAGAAACTGAGTTTTCTATGATATTTCTTTGCCTTTACAAACTTTTAAAATGAAAAAAAAACCAACATGAGGATGTTTGGTGCTTTTGAGCCCAGACCATTTTGAAGATAGAAACTAGCATAGCTTATTCATGATCTTGCATTTTCAGAAGTGTTGCAGTGAGTCATTTGGGTCTCACAATTGTTTGTGTCACTTTATTGTGCCTGATGTCTTACTCTACCAAAGTTTGTTTTAGCTTTGTGGTTGCTGTGTTTGATGGAATTATGATCATGTAGTCAGATCTAACATGAACAGTTGTGGTCTTGCAGTACTCCTGCACTTGAGTGTTACTTCATCCCCCTTTTTTATACTGTGGATGTGGTGTTTTTCAGATGCAAAATTCCATCTGCAGATTGTAGAGTTTAGTGTTAGTGACATTTTTTGACACATTTTTGACATTTACAAATTTGGGAGAAGAAAAGCAGTGCATGGTTTCATATTGAAAATCACTGCCCTTTGGGATTCCCAAGGCACTGGAGCACAGGTTTCCACAGGTCTGCAAATGTTCTTTTAAAAATCTAACTTTAAAATGGAATTTAAAAAAAAAACAAAAACAGAAGTGCCGATAAATTGTGTCCCTGCCTATGGCAGGGGGTTGGAGCTGGATGATCCTTGAGGTCCCTTCCAACCTAAACCATTCTGTGATTCTAAACCTGAATCTCTTATGGGAAATTGCATTGCTCAAATCTTGGTTCTTTGGAAACTAAGAGAAGAGAAGGCTCTGAGGTGACCTTATTGTGGCCTTTCAGTATGTGAAGGGGACCTACAAAAAAGCTGGGGAGGGACTTTTTAGGCTATCAGGTAGTGATAGGACTAGGGGGAATGGAGCAAAGCTGGAGGTGGGTATGTTCAGACAGGATCTAAGGAGGAAGTTGTTCAATATGAGAGTGGTGAGAGCCTGGAATGGGTTGCCCAGGGAGGTGGTTGAGGCCCCATCCCTGGAGGTGTTTAAGGCCAGGCTGGCTGAGGCTGTGGGCAGCCTGATCTAGGCTAGGGTGTCCCTGGCCACGGCAGGGGGATTGGAACTAGATGATCCTTATGGTCCCTTCCAACCCGGACTGATTCTGTGATTCTAAGATGATCTTGAAAGTCTTCTGTGCTTACTTGAGGCAAAGCAATATTTATTTGATTAACTTTTTCTCTGTTCTCTATTACTTTTCCTCTATTCTTTCTCTGTATCTCTCTGTATGAATATGTGAGTATTTCTCTTTGCTGTGATCTAGCAACCTGTTTATTTCCAGAGGCAAAGAGAGAACTTACTAATTTTAACAGATTTACTTTGATATTTTTCCTTTGACCAGTGGATGTGATCAGATGGAGCAGATTATGTAGACAAGCTTCTGATAGTACCTCAGGTCTGAAGAACAAGTCTGTATACTGAGTTGCATAAATAAATGGCTACAAAAGAAGGGTTCTCTGGGAGGCTTTTGTGCGATTCAAACCATTAGTCTTTTCGAGAGCCTGGGGGCTGTGCTGCCTCTCGCCACAATGAGTCAGCTCTAAACTTTGCAATGCTATCTAGCCACATTCTTGATACTGTTAGAGTTAGTTTACTCTGAGTTGTGACTCAATCCCTCTACCAACCCTTTTTTATTCATCTTTTTTTGCTAATCCAGGGAAATCTGCCTGTGATGAATTTCTTTTATCCAGCCCAGGTGTCTCATTGATTTCAGGACTCAGAAGCTGTGCCTTTTCTGCCAGCAGGCTCAACCCAAGCCAATGACAAACATTTTCTTTGGATTTGGATTTTTATTTTCAAAATAAACACATAGCATAGTTTGTTCCATTGTGAGGTATCCATTTATTAAAGGAGCAGCACATAAGTACTTACCATCTTTATTTTCTGTTTTTTACTGCCTTGGGTAACTAAGTAGACTTCGAGTTTTAATAGTGTCAGAATTGTTTTGCTAGGTGAGTTTTAATTTCCTAGGCAAATAACTATTTCCAAGAAGGCCTAAGATCATCTAATGACCTGCATGGAACATATTTCTTATTATAAGTCTCCTAATAGACAAAGTTTCATTTTCTGAGGTTTTCTTTATCAATGCATTTTATTGCTTTTTCCCAAAACCCCTAATATTTTCTTGTACTTAGAAGTGTTGAATTGATCAGCCAAGGACTTTTTATTGTTTTTCCTTACAGCTTCCACGTAGATAATGATATTGACAGTACTACTTTTTATTTTCTCTGTATAGTTTTGTCTTCAGGAGCTGAGGCGGCAGTTTCCTGGGAGCCACAGAGTGAAACGATTAACTGGGATGAGATTTGAAGCTATGGAAAGGTAAAACCTAAGATTTAATTTTGGTTTCTTTTTTCCAGACAGAAAAGATGCATTAAAAAAAAACATGCTTGATGTTTCTTAAAGAGGAATTCAGGTGCTATAAAAATAAGGCCAAGCAATGCTGGGCAGTTCCTTAATAGGAGACAATTAAGTGCACAATCATAGAATCAACCAGGTTGAAAGGGACCTCTAAGATCATCCAGTCCAACCTAGCACCCCACATTATCCAGTCAACCAGACCATGGCACTAAGTGTCTCATCCAGGCTTTGCTTGAACACCTCCAGGGATGGCGACTCCACCACCTCCCTGGGCAGCCCATTCCAATGCCAATCACTCTCTCTGCCAACAACTTCCTCCTAACATCCAGCCTAGAGCTCCCCTGGCACAACTTGAGACTCTGTCCCCTTCTTCTGTTGCTGGTTGCTTGCCTGGCAGAAGAGCCCAACCCCACCTGGCAACAGCCTTCCCTCAGGTAGTTGCAGACAGCAATGAGGTCTGCCCTGAGCCTCCTCTTCTGCAGGCTGCACACCCCCAGCTCCCTCAGCCTCTCCTCACAGGGCTGTGCTCCAGGCCCCTCACCGTCTTCCTTGCCCTTCTCTGGACATGTTCCAGTATCTCAACTCTCTTGAACTGAGTAGCCCAGAACTGGACACAGCACTCAAGGTGTGGCCTCACCAGTGTTGAGTACAGGGGCAGAATAACCTCCCTTGTCCTGCTGGCCACAGTGCTCTTGATCCAGGCCAGGATGCCACCGGATCTCCTGGCCACCTGGGCACACTGCTGGCTCACGTTCAGCTACTATCTACCAGTACTCCCAGGTCACTTTCTTCCTGGCTGCTCTCCAGCCACTCTGTCCCCAGCCTGTAGCACTGTTTGGGGTTGTTGTGGCTAAAGTGTAGATATGATAGTGTTCAGGCCTTTGTATTGCCTTTTGGCATGTACTGTGCAGTGTTACATTTCTGCAATCTGCCCATCAGACTTCATAGGTTAAAAAGATCTCTTAATTTGACAACATGAGTCATTATACAGTAAAATGTTAGGCACTTCTTTAACAAAGTCTGAGAGGCATGTGGTTCATTTCACAGAGCTAGAGTAGCTTATGAAAATCAGTGCCAGCTTTTTTTTTGCCTTCGTTGTTCCTCAGTCCTCTTAATTACTCCAGGATGTAGCTCTTTTCCCTTGTAGTCTGAGTGGATAAATGTAGTAGAACTTAGTAAGGATTAAATCTGTGGAGGTATAGAAACAACCAAAAAACATAGGTGATGGAATGGCAGAACCTAAGAGGCAGGTTGGTATTTTTGAAGTTACCTATAGAAGGATTATAATTTACTAAGTTCAACAGGGATTATTAAAACAATAAACAGCTTAAAACTACATAGTTTTCCAAGAGAGATGTCCTCACAGGGCTTGAGATTGACCTTTACCATCCACCTTATCTCCTTTGGATACATCTTTGATATCAACATTCTATTCTAAAGGACTTGTTTTGAGTGGTGAGAGGACTTCCAGTGCCTTTGAGTTCTGGCAAATCAGTTCCATGCCAAGAGGATGTGTAGCATCAAAACAAGCAGCATTGCCTCTGAAACAAACTTCCTTGTCAAACTGTTATGTGCAGGCACAAAGGATGCCCTGCTTAGGTGATGATACCATAAGAGCTGTGTTACACTATCAGTCAAATGTGGTTTGAATTTAATTCTTTTGTACAGTTTGGTTCATGTACACAGCTGGCTGCAGAGAGATCTGTTTCCCAGAAGGTTTAAAGACTTTTTTAGCAGCTGGAGTAACCTGTTTTGAGCATACTTCAAATAGCAGAATTAATTAATCATATAGTGATAGTGGAAAAAAAAATTGTTTCAAGATTTCTAGTGTGGTCTGGGAGTGGACCCTGTGTGAGTCCTCCTAGTTTATTGTATATGTCTAACTTATAAAATCATAGAAGAAGCAGCTTACATGAATCTTTGTAATAATGAAGTGAAAAGTAATTGTTTTGGATGGCCTTTCAAATTTAGGGGTTTCTTTTTCTTGGGAGAGGTGAGATGGAGAGTTGATGTCACCACTTGTGTCTGCTACCCATGTCACAGCTCTGCCAAGCAATTCTGACAGGGTTATTGGTGTCAGCAAGGTGGGGAGCTGCAGAAGGATTCAGTCTTGGTCATTTCTCTTCTGGACATCTAGGCAAATCTTAAAAGAATTGTTCAGACCTGATTAGTTTAAGTGCCTGGAAAGTCTTTCCCCATATAATAGTGTGAAAACAATTATCATGATGTAAATGTGCTGATCTTAGCCTAAACATCTTCTCACTCCCAATGTTTTCTTCCTAATCTCAGTGAGGGAGTTGTTAATACTCTGATAATGTTCTGGATTTGAGGCCTTGAGCAGCCTGGTCTGATGGGAGGTGCCCTGCCCATGGCAGGGGTTTGGAACTGGCTGATCTCTAAGGTCCTTTTCAATCCAACCCATTGCACGGATCTATGATTGGACCTATAAGGTACAGAAAAAGAGGATCCAAAGAGGAGAGTAAGGTTTAAGATGTGTAAGTTGCTGCTGAAACAGTATTCCAGAAAGCAATTACTATGTCTTTTTTAACTTGTTGACATAAAACACTGCTGCTCCTCACATTTACTACATTCACTTGAGCTGATTTTGTATGAATAGAATCTGTTTAAATATATTCTGTGTAGAAAATACAGGAGGGTTATTGACTGTCTCAAGGACAGTCAAAAAGTCAGGAGTTCTGCCTTAGCAGAAATAAATGGTAATGATTTCTTTGAACAGGTATGATGATGCCATCCAGTTATATGATAGAATTTTACAAGAAGATACAACTAATACAGTAAGTTAAAAGCTTTTTCTGAGCTGCAATAGTTTGTTGTTTGAAATTGTGATAATGTTTGGTGGGTTTCACTCTGGGCAAACCTGTGTCTGTATTGCTATCTTTGTTTCCTTTAGTTTCCTAGTATAATAACCTATGGTACCTTTGTTAGAACGAATGAGATTTGTTTCATGATGAGAAGGTGTGATGTCCTGGTTGATTAAAAAGTTATCCACGGGACAGCCATGTGCCCTGCTAGCCAAAAGGGCCCATAGTATACTCAGGTGCATTAAGAGTGTGTCCAGAAGATTGAGGGAGATTCTTCTCCCCCTCTGCTCAGTCCTAGTGAGACCACATCTGGAATACTGTGTACAGTTCTGGGCCCCTCAATTCAAGAACAGAAACAAGGGGACACAGTCTCAAGTTGTGCCAGGGGAGGTTCAGGCTGAATGTTAGGAGGAAGTTGTTGCCAGAGAGAGTGATTGGCATTGGAGTGGGCTGCCCAGGGAGGTGGTGGAGTCACCACCCCTGGAGGTGTTCAAGAAAAGCCTGGATGAGGCACTTAGTGCTATGGTCTAGTGACTGGATAGGGCTGGGTGCTAGGTTGGCCTGGATGATCTTGGAGGTCTCTTCCAACCTGGTTGATTCTATTCTATTCTGTTCTAAGAGGAACAGGGATGTGTTTGAGGGAGTTCAACAGAGAGCTGAGAGGATGATTAAGGGAGAGGAACATCTCTTTTATGAGAGACCTGGGACTGTTTAGTCTGGAGAAGAGAAGGCTGAGCGGGGGACCTTACTAGTCTCTACATCTATATGAAGGGTGGCTGTCAGGAGAGGGGCAATAGATGTACACTGAATCGCAGGAAGTGCCATCTCAACGTGAGAAAAACCTTCTTTACTGTGAGGATGACAGAGCCCTGGAGCAGGCTGCCCAGAGATGTTGTGGAGACTCCTGCTTTAGAGATCTTCAAAACTTGCCTGGATGCATTCATGTGTGACCTGCACTAAGAGGTCCTGCTTTGCAGGGAGGTTGGACTTGATGATCTCTGGAGGTCCCTTCCACTGCTAGCATTTGGTGATTCTGTGATGTAAGACCTGCTTAAACACTGAGTTCAGATGAAAGGATTATAACTAGCAACCTTTCTGGCAGTCTTAGTAGCCCTTAGCTTGGCTGCTTCATCTTTTCTATTGACCCTGAATAGTATTTAAAGGACCAATGTGTCTGCCATGTGTCTTCTCTCTTCCTAATGCTTAAAGATCAACTCTGAATATACTCAGGTAGTGCTCGAAAAGCAGTTATATTGATCTATTGTCTGGGACATTTTACTAGCTCTTGAATCCAAAATGCTACAAAGCTTGCCAGTTGTATGAAACTAAATCTGACACAGGCTGTGCTTTTTCTTTTCAGCTTTTTTTGAGTGCTTGTTGTGTAAGCCACCTTCAGCTATTAGATGCCAAAATTAAAGTCTGGGGAAATTTGTAGCAATGAGTGCATTTTGATGCACTTCTCTTTGTTCTTCCTACAAGGATAAACCTAGAAAGATGAAGAAACTACAGAGGTCCCTATTTTTATGCCAACTGTTGCAAAGTCAGTTAATTGCTATTAATCATTGTCTGTTTGACTCTAAGTCTTAGAATCATAGAATCATAGAATCAACCAGGTTGGAAGAGACCTCCAAGCTCACCCAGTCCAACCAATGATGACAGGCTGAGGGAGATGGGGGTGTGCAGCCTGGAGAAGAGGAGGCTCAGGGCAGACCTCATTGCTGTCTACAACTACCTGAAGGGAGGCTGGAGCCAGGTGGGGTTGGTCTCTTCTGCCAGGCAACCAGCAACAGAACAAGGGGACACAGTCTCAAGGTGTGCCAGGGGAGGTCTAGGCTGGATGTTAGGAGGAAGTTGTTGTCAGAGAGAGTGATTGGCATTGGAATGGGCTGCCCAGGGAGGTGGTGGAGTTGCTGTCCCTGAAGGTGTTCAAGCAAAGCCTGGATGGGGCACTTAGTGCCATGGTCTAGATGACTGGATAGGGCTGGGTGCTAGGTTGGACTGGATGATCTTGGAGATCTCTTACAACCTCTTTGCTTCTATGATTCTATCACCCAGCCCTGTGCAGTCAACTAGACCATAGCACTAAGTGCCTTATCCATTCTCTTCTTGAACACCTCCAGGGATGTTGAGGGCTAAATGCAAAAGAAAGGTTCCTTGCTATATAACTAAAAATGGGTTGGCTAAGCCTTGCATGTGAAGAGTGAAAGTGAAATAGAAAGTTCTGATAAATTCTCATGTGCAGATTTCTTTGTGTCTTTTACCTATTAATTATTTCCATGCACACATGTGGTTGTTGTAGGAAAAGAAATAGTTCTAGATTTGAAAAAAAGAAACTGTTGCTGAGTTATCTTGGCACTCACCTTTTGCCTTAGAGCAATTTCTTCTGCTTTGCTGACACATGGAGTTGCTTATACACATTACATGTTTTGGCAAGTGCTGGAAGTGAAACCTGAGTTATTTGTTTTTCTTTTTACTTTTTAATTTCTTTTCTTTTCTTTTTCTTTTCTTTACATATTTTAGACACCTAACAAACTTCTAAATGACCAAAAGTAATCTTTGAACTCAGTTTGTCTAATGGACATTTACACCTTTTGGGTGAGGCTTTGTTGTATGCAAAACTCTGAAAACAAGTTAACAGTAATTATTTCATTTCTTAGGATACTGTGTATTGAAAAGCTGATTTTTACCTTGATATGAGCTTGCTTGCTGGAAAAAAAAGGTGACTCATTTGACAATGGAGAGATTTTTAATGTCATTTCAGAGATTGTGTTTCATTTTTCTAAGGGTGTAGGTGTTGAGTAATAGTCTGTCCCTTCTGTAAATATTGTGATGAATGAAATGTGACTCCTGTGAAAAGCACAACTTGTGCATTTTGAAAGGATAAGAATGGAAGGTTCCCATTTTTTATCCATTTTGGTGGAAATGAAGGCTTATTAGAGCTTTAGCTGGCAGATGACTCTGTTACTAAGGCTGCATAACATTTTTTCAGTGCAGGGACTATTTTATTAATTGAAATTTAATGTAGTATCCAATTGAAAATCTTTATACTGGTGCCAAACAGTGGCTGAGTTGTTTGTAGGTCTTCAGATAAAACACATAGTCTGTTTCTCAGAAGAAAATAAGGGGCATATTGTTGGGTTTTTTTAGGAGCCTTGGTAGAAAGGACTTTTTTGTTTGTTTTTGTTACTGATATATTTCATTGAGAAATCCTCATCCTGCTCTGCTTTGGAGGGGAGCCTTGGATACCAACAGGAAAAGAGCTCTTGGTAGAATGCAGCTTTTATTATGCTCTGAGAAAAACACCCAAATTGGCTAAGTTACAGGCATTTGAAAATCTTTGCTTCATGTTCTCAGTAGAGACTGATGGAATTTATACTAAATACAACTTCTTAAAATCCCATTTGTGTTTGGCCTGATCTATCCCAGGTTACAGACACTAAGCAGGACTTAGTTGCAGTTGCTGTAGGACTGTGGGAAAGGGGCAGAAAATAGGGAGATTCCTTTGACTTGCACCTAAGTGATGAGCAGAAGGAGAAGAAGAAATCCAGAAAGAACTGAGCAAAAAGCAAAGGAAGCAGAACTGTGAGAACCAAGAAAGAGAGACAAAGTCATGGAAGTTTAGGTGATTAGTTAACAGAAGAGGCCAGGTCATATGTAGGGGAATAGATGGCGTGAAAGGTGGGTAGGAGATCAAGTCACAGGGCTATATATTAATGTTGAAGTCTTGCATTTTGCCTTGGTGCACTGTGTTTTCTGCTGTCACTGAACAGCTTGGAGACCTACTGGTGAAATGCTTTATTTCTTGCAGCACCTGGTGTGAATTAGCTCTGTCAGTAACTGGCTTAGCTCTCACAGCAGAGCCATGTACCATTTGAATGCTACAGGAAGCAATTTGAACTGTAGATCCACCTATTTTAATTAACTAAGGATTTTTGCCAGTCCAGCTCTTATTGGAGTGGCCTGGGCAGTAGCAAGCACCATTTGAATGCTGCAGGTGGAATCATAGAATCAACCAGGTTGGAAGAGACCTCTGAGATCATCCAGTCCAACCTGTCACCTAGCCCTATCCAGTCAACCAGACCATGGCACTAAGTGCCTCATCCAGGCTTTTCCTGAACACCTCCAGGGACGGTGATTCCACCATTTCCCTGGGCAGCCCATTCCAATGGTAATGGTTTTAGGAAGCAATTTGAATTGTAGGCCCACCTATTTTAATTAGATAAATATTTTTGCCAGTCCAGCTCTTCCTGGAGTGGCCTGGCCAGTAGCAAGCACCATTTGAATGCTGCAGGTAATGGTATTAGGAAGCAATTTGAATTGTAGACCCACCTATTTTAATTAGACAGCTAAATATTTTTGTCAGTCCGGCTCTTCCTGAAGTGGCCTGGCCAGTAGCAAGCACCGATATGTGCTCTTCCTGCATTCAAGACTTAAGTTTGTGAGCCCTGCAGAGGGACCTAGACAGGCTGGATGGGTGGGCAGAGGCCAGTGGGATGAGATTGAACAAGACCGAGTGCAGAGTTCTGCATTTTGACCACAACAACTCCACGCAGCACTACAGGCTAGGGACAGAGTGGCTGAGAGCAGCCAGGAAGAAAGGGACCTGGGGGTACTGGTAGAGAGGAGCTGAAGATGAGCCAGCAGTGTGCCCAGGTGGGCAGGAGAGCCATTGGCATCTCGGCCTGGCTCAGGAGCAGTGTGGCCAGCAAGACAAGGGAGGTTATTCTGCCCCTGTACTCAACACTGGTCAGGCCACACCTTGAGTCCTGTGTCCAGTTCTGGGCTCCTCAATTCAAGAGAGATGTTGAGGTGCTGGAATGTGTCCAGAGAAGGGCAACAAGGCTGGTGAAGGGCCTGGAACACAAAAGCTATGAGGAGAGGCTGAGGGAGCTGGGGTTGTTTAGCCTGGAGAAGAGGAGGCTCAGGGCAGACCTCATTGCTGTCTACAACTACCTGAAGGGAGGCTGTAGCCAGGTGGGGNTATTCTGTACACTGTCCCCCTGGTGCATCTGCAGTTTCTCTTGATTCTTCAACTCAGCCATCAAGAAAATTGGATACCACTTGGTCATCAGCACGTGGGGAAAGTGAGGTCAGGCACCAAGTTCTGCCTTGATTCTAATCCACAGAAAATCTGATGTATTTACTGAGGTAATTCTTCTGATGTTTTTCTTGCTGCTTTTTCAGCTAAGCTTTTAATACAACAAGACACTGTATGCTTGGTTAGCTGAGGGCATGTGAATAATCTCATTACCTCATTAAAAAATCAGAATTTTAAGACCACTGTAGTGTTCTAGGTGAAGCTGTTGTCCTTCAGGGTTCATAAAATACCTCACTAAAGGCTTGTTCTTTATGGGAGTGGACGGGAAGAAGCATATGCATGTGGTTGTATGTGGTTGTATGAAGTTACACTTGTGGCACCTATTGTGAGATTCTTTTTGTAGCTAAGTTGGACATGTTTCAGAAGAGGCACAGGGGATTGGTGAAGACACATGGGAATCTAGTTACTAGAGTGACTTAGATCAACATAGAATCATAGAATCATAGAATGGTTTAGGTTGGAAGGGACCTCAAGGATCATCCAGCTCCAACCCCCTGCCATAGGCAGGGACACCTCCCACTAGAGCAGGCTGCTCAAGGCCTCATCCAGCCTGGCCTTAAACGCCTCCAGGGAGGAAGCATCCACAACCTCCCTGGGCAACCTGTTCCAGTGTCTTACCACCCTCACTGTAAAGAACTTCCTCCTAACATCCAGTCTAAATCTCCCCTCTTCCAGCTTAAACCCATTCCCCCTCGTCCTGACATTACTAGACCTTGTCAATAGTCCCTCCCCAGCCTTCCTGTAGGCTCCCTTCAGATACTGGAAAGCCACTCTAAGGTCTCCTCGAAGCCTTCTCTTCTCCAGGCTGAAGAGCCCCAACTCTCTCAGCCTGTCCTCATAGCAGAGCTGCTGCAGCCCTCTGATCATCTTCGTGGCTCTCCTCTGGACCCGCTCCAGCAGTTCCATGTCCTTCTTGTGTTGGGGGCTCCAGAACTGCACACAGTACTCCAGGTGGGGTCTGAGGAGAGCAGAGTAAAGGGGCAGAATCCCCTCCCTTGCCCTGCTGCCCACACTGCTCTTGATGCAGCCCAGCACAGGGTTGCTGTCTGGGCTGCATGTGCACACTGCCGGCTCATGTTGAGCTTTTCATCAACCCAGACCCCCAGGTCCTTTTCCTCAGGGCTGCTCTCAGCCATTCCCCACCCAGCCTGTATCTGTGCCTGGGATTGCACCGACCCAGGTACAGGACCTTACACTTGGCCTTGTTAAACGTCATGAGGTTGGCCTGGGCCCACCTCTCCAGCCTGTCCAGGTCCCTCTGGATGGCATCCCTGCCCTCCAGCAAGTCAGCTGTGCCACACAGCTTGGTGTCATCTGCAAACTTGCTGAGGGTGCACTCAATTCCTCTGTCCATATCACTGACAAAGATGTTAAACGTCTTAGTGTTTAGTATCATGTAAATGGGTAACTTGGTGTATAGTCTTTAAGTTTCTCGAAGTGAGAAGCTGCAATATACTGTCTTTAAATAAAGGAGTATTTGCAGTGCTTTGTTGATGGAGTTGTTTAGTCTGCAGAAGAGGCTGAAGGGAGACCTCATTGCTCTATACAACTAGATATTAGGAAGAAATTATTCACGGCAAGAGTGATTGGCCATTGGAATGGGCTGCTGAGGGAGGCAGTGGAGTCTGCATCCCTGGAAGTGTTTAGAAAGAGACTGGATGTGGCACTTTGTGCCATGATTTAGTTGATTAGATAATGTTGGGTGATAGGTTGGACTTGATGATCTTGAAGGTCTTTTCCAACCTGACTGATTCAGTGAACTCAGTGAGCTATTTCTGAGTTCCTTCTTCCTAGTATCTCTCTCTGTCATTCTGCATTATTACTGTCTTGACTGTATAGGTAATTTTTTTCCTCCTCAGTTCATTGCCTCTACTAAATAAGATCAGAATAGTCAACACTAAGTCTGAGAATGGAAATAATCTGTTTATCATCCAAACTGTACTCCAGCAGTACATGTGTCTTCATTTTCTTTATTGATGATCAAGACAAGAGGATTGAGTCCATCGTCAGTAAGTGTGCAGATGACACCAAGCTAGGAGCAGGTGTTGATCTGTTCGAGGGTTGGAGAGCCCTGCAGAGGGACCTGGACAGGCTGGATGGGTGGGCAGAGGCAAATGGGATGAGATTGAACAAGGCCAAGTGCAGGGTTCCTCACTTTAGCCACAACAACCCCAAGCAACACTACAAGCTGGGGACAGAGTGGCTGGAGAGCAGCCAGGAAGAAAGGGACCTGGGGGCACTGGTCGACAGCAACTGGTCATGAGCCAGCAGTGTGCTCAGGTGGCCAGGAGATCCAGTGCCATCCTGGCCTGGATCAGGAACAGTGTGGCCAGTAGGACAAGGGAGGATATTCTTCCCCTGTACTCAACACTGGTCAGGCCACACCTTGAGTGCTCTGTCCAGTTCTGGGGTCCTCAATTCAAGAGAGATGTTGCGGTGCTGGAACATATCCAGAGAAGGGCAACAAAGCTGCTGAGGGGCCTGGAGCACAGCCCTGTGAGGAGAGGCTGAGGGAGCTGGAGGTGTTTAGCTTGGAGAAGAGGAGGCTCAAGTCAGACCTCATTGCTGTCTACAGCTACCTGAGGGGAGGCTGTTGCCAGGTGGGGTTGATCTCTTCTCCCAGGCAAGCAACCAGCAACAGAATAAGGGGACACAGTCTCAAGTTGTGCCAGGGGAGATCTAGGCTGGATGTTAGGAGGAAGTTGTTGTCAGAGTGATTGGCATTGGAATGGGCTGCCCAGGGAGGTGGTGGAATTGCCATGTCTGGAGGTGTTCAAGCAAAGCCTGGATGAGACACTTAGTGCCATGGTCTGCTTGACTGGATAATGTGGGGTGCTAGGTTGGATTGGATGATCCTGGAAGTCTCTTCCAACCTGGCTGATTCTATGATTTTGAACATAGACCTGGCAGGTTCTTGCAGCTTTCTACCTATATCTACAAGATACTTTTAAGTTACAAACATAAAAGCAGACTGCAAAATGAAGTATCTCCTAAAAGGGGAGCTTTAAGATGTGTATGATTCATTGAATGTATTGCTAGCACTAGCAGGAAAGACACAACTAGTCCTAAACTTAAATAGATATGATTCTGTGATATGATGGTAGTTTTGAAGAGAAGCAAAAAAGATAGTTTGGTAGTGTGTCTGATGCAGGATAGACTTGGTAAGAGGTGTGAGGGGCTGCAGCTGCTGTTACAGATAGTCCCCAGGAAGGACTGATGCTTAGGTGGGGATGCTCTCTGTGGATACTAAAGAAATGCTTTTTCCTTTCAACAGCTAGGATATTGTTTACCTTTGCAAGGAATTTTAGTGTTTTTTTTCTTCCTATTCAGTGATGATTGGTGAAGTGAGAGAGCAGAGTGCATTAACACAGTTTTCCCATGTTTTACTTTTTGTGAGCTGTAGCACTTGTAAAGATCAGTGGAGATTTTGTCTCTTGAAATAAAGTATTTGAGAATATAAAAAGAGTTATGCTGGAGTCATGCCCGAAGTCCATTTTACTCATCCTGGTTTTGACAGTGGCAAATAGCAGATGCCAGCAGAAATGTGTAAGAACAGGGCAATCACAGCATGCTCTAGTCTCTTCTGCCACTTTCTGTTAATCTTCATGTTACAGTTCTCCTGGGTCAGAAGCAGTAACTCAGTTTATAATAGCTCTTCATGAAATTTCCACATAGGTTTGATTTTGGTTTTGTTAACTGCTTATTGAACTTGGGTGTAAGTTGGGTGTGCATATGGGTGCTTAAGTTGGAAGGATCCTCAGAGATCACCTGTTCCAACCTCCCTGCCATGGGCAGGGATACCTCTCAACTAGACTCAGCTGCTCAAGGCTTCATCCAATTTTGAACACCTCCAGAGAGCACATCCACAGCCTCTCTGAGCAATCTATTCCAGAGTCTAACTACTCTTTCACTGAGGAACTTCTTCCAGAGATCCAGTCTGAACTGGGGTCCAACCGATCACCTAACCCTTCTCATTAACTAAACCGTGGCACTGAGTGCCTCATCCAGCCTCCTCTTAAGCACCTCCAGGAATGGGGACTCCACCATCTCCTTGGGAAGCCTATTCCAATGCCAAGCACTCTTTCCATGAAGAACTTCTTCCTAACATCCAGCCTGAACCTCCCCTGGCACAGCTTGAGGCTATGTCCTCCTGTTCTGTCACTGGGTGCCTGGGAGAAGAGACCAACCCCACCTGGCTACAGCCTTCTTTCAGGTAGTTGTAGAGAGCAATAAGGTCTGCCCTGAGTCTCTTCTTCTCCAGGCTGCACACCCCCAGCTCCCTCAGCCTCTCCTCACAGGGCTGTGCTCCAGCCCCCACATCAGCCTTGGTGCCCTTCTCTGGAAATGTTCAAGCACCTCGAAATATTTCCTAAACTGAGGGGCCCAGAACTCAAGATGTGTCCTAACCAGTCCTGAGTACAGGGGCAGAAGGACTTCCCTGGTTCTTCTGGCCACCCTATTGCTGATCCAGGCTAGGATGCCATTTGCCTTCTTGGTCACCTGGGCCCACTTCTGGCTCGTGTTCAGTTGCTGTCGACCAGTACCCCCAGGTCCCTCTCTGCCTGACTGCTCTCCAGCCACTCTGTCCCCAGCCTGTAGCGCTGCTTGGGGTTGTTGTGGCCAAAGTGCAGAACCCTGCACTTGGACTTGTTAAAGCTCATGTTGTTGGACTGTGCCTGTCTGTCCAGCCTGCCCAGGTGGCTCTGCAGAACTCTCCTACCCTCTAAGAAATCAACACATCCTCTTCTTGGTGCTAAGATAGGGGCTCAGGGGCAGTATAAATCAGAATGAGAATTAGAGGCTTGCAGCACACAGACTGTCCCAGTACAGGTCTTATTGCAGGCTTCGAGCATGCTTTTAATTAAAGCATTGACTACTGGAGCAACTGAATTTCAGTTTCTATTTAAAAAGCCCTGACAGTGTTTATGATTCCAAGAAAAGCTAGAAATGCAGATGGGAGAGTAGTCTGTGAATACAGTTAAAAGCAACAGTAGTTGGTTCATGGGTTTATTTTTTAGCCTGCCTTATCACTCCTTGGAATCACAGATCTGAATGTTTGGGTCCTACTGAAACCCTATGTGTATGGGCAACGTGTTCAGAACACTGATGTCAGAAATTTAGCTGATGGAACAATGTTTGTAGTTGCTTTAAAAACTCCCTGCACTCTCCCAGGCTCCTTCCTAGCAATTTTATAGATGCTTTTAAAACTTCTATGCTCTTATACGTTCATCCTCTGAATGTCAGCCCTGTTCTGAGTGACTGAGCCTCTTTGGCTGTAAACTAAGAGTTCTCTGTAAATAAACTAATCCCATCATTTTGAGGCTTTGAAAGTGAAGAGAGTGCAGAATTCAAGCCAAAATAAAACCCACAAAGAGTAAATTTGAAGAACTGTTGTGGGATTTCATAGAATCATAGAATGGTTTAGGTTGGAAGGGACCTCAAGGATCATCCAGCTCCAACCCCCTGCCATAGGCAGGGACACCTCCCACTAGAGCAGGTTGCTCAAGGCCTCATCCAGCCTGGCCTTAAATGCCTCCAGGGAGGAAGCATCCACAACCTCCCTGGGCAACCTGTGCCAGTGTCTCACCACCCTCACTGTAAAGAACTTCCTCCTAACATCCAGTCTAAATCTCCCCTCTGCCAGTTTAAACCCATTCCCCCTCGTCCTGACATTACCAGACCTTGTCAATAGTCCCTCCCCAGCCTTCCTGTAGGCTCCCTTCAGATACTGCAAAGCCACTCTAAGGTCTCCTCGAAGCCTTCTCTTCTCCAGGCTGCAGAGCCCCAACTCTCTCAGCCTGTCCTCATAGCAGAGCTGCTGCAGCCCTCTGAGCATCTTCGTGGCTCTCCTCTGGACCCGCTCCAGCAGTTCCATGTCCTTCTTGTGCTGGGGGCTCCAGAACTGCACACAGGACTCCAGGTGGGGTCTGACGAGAGCAGAGTAAAGGGGCAGAATCCCCTCCCTTGCCCTGCTGGCCACACTGCTCTTGATGCAGCCCAGCACATGGTTGGCTGTCTGGGCTGCATGTGCACACTGCAGGCTCATGTTGAGCTTTTCATCAACCCAGACCCCGAGGTCCTTCTCCTCAGGGCTGCTCTCAGCCATTCACCACCCAGCCTGTATCTGTGCCTGGGATTGTGCCGACGCAGATGCAGGACCTTACACTTGGCCTTGTTAAAGGTCATGAGTTTGTTAGCAGCTGAATTCCATCAGATGTATGTGTAGTTCATTTCACGCCTAAAGGTTGCTATCAGAACGTGTTCATTAAGCCCAATCGTTTTATCCTCACTATTTGATTCCATTGTTTCAGGTAAACACCAGGTTATATTTATGTTCAGAAATAATGGTAGCTGTGCATAAATCAATGTCTTGAGGTTCCAGTGATTTATGTTACTAGGGAGTGCTGTAGTTAAGAAAAGCAGCTGTGGAGAAAATGCACTTCCAGACTCTTTTGGAGGACTGACTTCCATTTGATTGAAGGAGCTGCATTAAAAAAACAATAAAAAAAAGGAAGGTGGCTTATGGAGGCTGTTCCCCCTTTGCCATTGCAAATGAAGTTGTCAGATGCTTTGATTGATCTTATATATCAAACAGATTACTTCAGTTCTCAAGCAGTTTAGTTTTGACCAATCTCTTTGTTGTTTTTCCTTTTGAAATCCAAAAATAACAAATGAAGTTTAAATCCAAAACCTGCAAAACCTCTTGTTACCTGCAAAAACCTCTTGTGTCTTTGTCAGCTGTAGGTGAATGATACACTCCTTTGGCTGTGCTTGCTGTTATGCCCTCTTTGCCTTCTGTAATGGCAGGTCACTGGGCTGTGGATGATGTCAGCCTTGGGTAGCAAGGTTAACACTGGTCTGGTGTTCCCACCATAGCGAGGATGCTGACCTGCTTTATGATGTGCTTTGAGACCTCCTCATAAAATGTGAGACAGAAGAATGAGTTTGGGTTTTTCTTTATTTATTTTATTAGTAAAATCATAGAATCAACCAGGTTGGAAGAGACCTCCAAGATCATCCAGTCCAACCTAGCACTCAACCCTATCCAGTCATCTAGACCATGGCACTAAGTGCCTCATCCAGACTTTTCTTGAACACCTCCNATGTGATAAACATGTAGGGTTATTCTTTTTATGTTTGAAACTAATTTTAATCACACTGTTATCTTTTATTAGCAACGTGATAAGCACCTAGGATTATTCTTTTTATGTTTAAAACTAATTTTAATCACACTGTTATCTTTTATTAGCAACGTGATAAGCACCTAGGATTATTCTTTTTATGTTTAAAACTAATTTTGATTGCACTGTTATCTTTTATTTTAAAAAGTCAGAATGAACCATGTCTGTTACTGTTACAGTGATAAATATGGTCAGCAGTTTAATTTACCAGAGTCAGTTATGGCTTTTAGCCAAATGTCTCCCGATAAACATAGAATGATTAATATAACTTTACAGGTTGCAGTGTGACAAAGCAGCAGTGGAAAACAAAATGACTGTGGGGAAAGCACCACATTGCCTGTATCCTGATTTCTGTCCTGCTTGTTCTGATGAATTTTCTCTCTGCCTGTGTCTTTTCTCTGAGAAGACTTCTTAAGAAGAGTTTCCTTAAGTCATTTTTACTGAAGTTTCATGGAATAAATACTGCTGAAGGAGGTGAAAGGGATGAACTCAAAGAGATAAATAAACCTAGTCTTAGTTTTAGAAGTGTTTGTAGTTGTGTTGCTTTGGTAAGTTGAAGTAGTTTGCTGAAATGCTGCTCCTCTTCTTCCAGAAGCAATCAGTTTGTTCAAATGATGAGTAAGAAATGATGTAAGAAAAGAAGTTGTGTCTAAAATACTGTAACAATACAAAGACTTGTTGGGGGTGGATGGGACTGTGATCTTAGAAAGGTACATCAGGAAGAAATTGATTTCAGAGCTATCTTACACTAAAATCATTTCAGGTTTTCTTGAACAGTTACCCTTCCCGTGCTGTCAGGGCTTCTGTAAGGTGATACTCAGCTGGATAAGATAGGAAAGTAGAGGAGAGCTCTGAGGGGAACGAGCCGTGGGGTTTTGTTACAGCCGAAGTGTGCACCCTTGGGTTTTTTCCATTAATATTATCTCATGGAGAAATGGCATAGAAATGTGTGTGTGTGTGCACAGACACAGGACAGGCAGCAGACCATTCGTCTTCCGTGTCTGACTGCAGCAGTTGTGATCACCCAGGAGAACAGGAGTTGCAGGCAAGGCAGGAGGCTGGCGGGGCTCATTTCTTCCAGGCATGTCAGGCTGGAATTCGGTTTTACTTTCATTCTGTCAGTTTCTCAGTCTGATGACTTTCAGGCTGGCTGAGGTGCAGTGCTGCTTGCTCCAGACTCTGTCAGACTGCTGGGAAGAAGTCCATTGTTTTGAATTACATTTCAAGTGTATCTTGATACACAACTCCTAGAGGTCTGAAAACTGCTTTTAGAGAGCTGTAGCCAACATACTGCAGAACCTGGAATATTAAGTTGAAGTACAGACTAATCAGCTATTAAAATTCTTTTCTCCTGGTGGTCTGTAGCAACTTTTATGAAGTTCAAAAATTAAATATGTTACAGTTCTTACAACTTGCTTTTATATTGTTCAGGTGAAATACTCCAACAGCTGAATATAAAATGAAAGCCTTATTTATACAGCGGCAACCAAGATGCATCTGTGGGACTGTCTAAGACCTGGGCTGCCCAGGGAGGTGGTGGAGTCACCATCCCTGGAGGTGTTCAAGCAAAGCCTGGATGAGGCATTTAGTGCTGTGGTCTAGGTGACTGGATAGGGCTGGCTGCTAAGTTGGACTGGATGATCTTGGAGGTCTCTTCCAACCTGGTTGATTCTATTCTATTCTACTCTATTCTATTCTCCGTAGTCGTGGATCTTGTGATTGACAAGATGGGGGTCTTTGGAATGGCTGAAGATTAGCATCCCCTGCTGGTTTGTAATTATCAGAATCTGGACAGTCATTTATTTGAATGAAATAATGCATAGAGTTTGTGCCTCTGAAGAAAAGCCTACATAATGTGATTGTAAGAAGAGGTTTTCAGTCTCTCAGCGGGATGTCATAGGGTATGTTTATAAACTTCAACCTAGCTGTTGCTCCGCAGTGGAATTCCACCGGTATTGAGACAATAATTTGCACAGTCAAATTGCTTTCTTTACAAAAAACCCAGGGAATTGAGACCCTAATCCTTTATTAATGTCAACCCATAGGCAGCAAGAAAGCGTAAGATTGCCATTCGAAAAGCCCAGGGGAAAAATCTCGAGGCCATCCGCGAGCTGAATGAGTATCTGGAACAGTGAGTGTCTTACAAGAATACAGATTGTCTTCTGCTAGTCTGATCAATCTTTTTAATTAAAATGGAATTTGCATTTGATTTAGGCTTTTGCTTCCACACTGCTCAGTTACACAATTCCTTACACAGTCATGCTTCTTTTCTCTCCCCCCTTTCTCTTTTCTTGTCTTCTCTATACAGATTTGTTGGAGACCAAGAAGCTTGGCATGAACTCGCAGAACTTTACATCAACGAACATGAGTGAGTTGTTTGCTAAGCCCACATGAAAACTGTTAAATGGAAACTCACTCTGTGGAGGTCAAAGACCTCTGATTGGGGTTTTTTATTTTTTGAAGGACTAGTGTAAGAATGCTGTCTCATTTCCAACCTACCAAGCATCAACAGGAAATAATTACCAACTGATTTGACTACCAAATTAGGAAAACATTTGATTTTAAAGCAGAAGCAGCTCACTTAATGACCTTTTTTTTTAAGCCCAGGATTTTTAAAGAAGTGGTTTGAGTGTAGCAGAGACCAGCACACTTCATACATTTTTTTCATTCAAGGGATGTTTTTGCTAGTGATGGGTTTGAAATTCTTTGCTTCTAAAGTGAGTTAATCACAGCAACTGATAACTCTGATTTTCTTTTAGCCTACCCCAGCAAAAACTTTTAGCAATCTTTTGAAAGACAACAAAACCATAAAGCACAGATCTGGCCTTAGAGGCATCTGGTCGCCTGGGTACAAAAGCCAAAGCAATCAGGAATGCTGGATGTTGTAGTAACTTGCTTATTGGATATTTAATGGGTTTGTTAGCTTTTTTATATTGCTGTAGTGACAGGAGGAAATCCCAGTGTGAGAGGATTAGCTCAAAGCCTTAGTGCAAGTTTTCTAATATCACAGCATTAATTCTAACCTCCACCCAAAAGCCTATCTTCCCCCCCACCAATTCTTTAGTTCTTCAGCCCAGCCTGAATTATATCACATTGTTTGTTTCCTTCCTTCCTTCCTAGAGAGCAGTGAAAGAATCAAATTCTCAAGGAAGAAATAGCCATTCTCACTGCAATGAAAAACTTGTTCCTCTGTGATCTTTCCACCCCATTCTCAAAGACAATAATTATTAAACTTTCAAATGCTGACTTAAGCAATAATCTAGAATTTGGATATCCAGGTTTCCATTTCTTTTAGGGAATTCACCAGACACTTTTCCAAGACAAGACTTGTTTCTTTTTCAAATAATGGTTGGAAAAGATATTTCAGCTTGTCAGATCTGTCAGTACAAAGGTGAACAATAGAGTGCTGCAGACATAACTTATACTTTTACTGGTTGGTTGGGATTTTTGCTAAAATCTTTATTAAGAGATTTGTGTAACAGAAACTCTTTTGCTTGTATTTGTCTTGGTTTGGATTTCCAGTTAAAAAATAATCTGTAGAACTTTCTTCAGTTCATCAAAAGAAATTCCCATTACTCACTACACTTTAATGAGCATCAGTGAGTTGAAGATGAGCCAGCAGTGTGCCCAGGTGGGCAGGAGAGCCAATGGCATCCTGGCCTGGATCAGGAACAGTGTGGCCAGTAGGACAAGGGAGGTTATTCTGCCCCTGTACTCAGCACTGCTCAGGCCACACCTTGAGTCCTGTGTCCAGTACTGGGCTCCTCAATTCAAGAGAGATGTTGAGGTGCTGGAAGGTGTCCAGAGAAGGGCAACGAAGCTGGTGAGGGACCTGGAGCACAGCCCTGTGAGGAGAGGCTGAGGGAGCTGGGGGTGTGCAGCCTGCAGAAGAGGAGGCTCAGGGCAGACCTCATTGCTATCTACAACTACCTGAAGGGAGATTGTAGCCGGGTGGGGTTGGTCTCTTCTGCCAGGCAACCAGCAACAGAACAAGGAGTCACAGTCTCAGGTTGTGCCAGGGGAGGTCTAGGCTGGATGTTAGGAGGAAGTTGTTGGCAGAGAGAGTGATTGGCATTGGAATGGGCTGCCCAGGGAGGTGGTGGAGTCGCCATGCTTGGAGATGTTCAAGCAACGCCTGGATGAGGCACTTAGTGCCATGGTCTGGTTGATTGGACAGGGCTGGGTGCTAGGTTGGACTGACTGAGCTTGGAGGTCTCTTCCAACCTGGTTGATTCTATGATGATTTTGTTATGAAGAAAAAATGAGATTTTGGCTAAAAAAGGAACTAAAATTTTATTTTGAAAAAGAAAATTCGCAGCTTATTTGTCTTATCAGTGTCACAGATTTAGTCTCAGCACAAAGGCTGTCACTGTTATTGTAAACACTCTTTGATATACATAGGATCACAGGATGTCAGGGGTTGGAAGACACCCAAAGAGATCATCGAGTCCAACCGCCCTGCCGGAGCAGGACAATGCTATCTAACACAGATCACAGAGGAACACATCCAGACAGGCCTTGAAAGTCTCCAGAGAAGGAGACTCCACAACTTCTCTGGGGAGCCTGTTCCAGTGCTCTGTGTCCCTTACAGTAAAGAAGTTCCCCCTTGTGTTGAGGCGGAACCTGAACATGGTTTAGGTAATCCTCAGTTCTGTGCTGTATTCTGAGGACTGTGGCTTCTACTGTTGGAGGATGAGGTGGCTATCCTTATGTCTCCAGATTAACAGTTGAAATCAAATATATGACTATCATATTGTGCACAGGTGAAACCTACAATATATCACTTTTAGGAAATAAGGTTTAACAGATAATGTGGTTTAATAGTTGCTAAATTGCTTTTCAGTATCTGTAGAGATGCACATTCTGCAGGAAACTCTGAAGCTTAAAGTTCTGTAATTAATTAAACCTACATTTTGAGCTTGACTTCTTTCTGAAAGTTTTCATTTAAAGAACAAGTAGCAGCATTTTGGTTTGCCATGATCATTTGCTGCCCATGTGGAATGATATGATGCAATTTTTATGTATAGGTTTGAACTATTTGATCTTTAGAACTGTTTTTAGTACGGGGTTTTGATCTCACTTCTGTGGTTGAATGAGCAGAAGTTAACTGACAGTTTAAGTGGTCTGGTCAGTAGCTTTGTTTGTCAGTCCTAGGGTAGCTGAAATTTTAAGTAGAGAAAGAAACAAATTATTTTGTAGTCTGAATTAAATGGCTTACAGAATCATAAGGTCAACCAGGTTGGAAGAGACCTCCAAGATCATTCAGTCCAACCTATCCATCCAGTCCAACCTATCCAACCAAGATCATCCAGTCCAGCCCTATCCAATCAACCAGACCATGGCACTACATGCCTCATGCAGTCTTTTCTTGAACACCTCAATGCCTGTTTCTACTCATCACTGTTGTTCATCAGAAAGTACACTCACTAATATGAAATAAGCACATTAAATATCCTCCATGAGCCAAACCTTGGACACATACACACCGAGACTACTCAGTGTTCTCTATTTGTCACTATCTGTGATGTAAAAATAGTAACCTGAGGTTCCAAATGTAGCACATTTGTATTAATTGTGAATCAGGTGATGTTATGGAGAGAAAAATAAGACTTCCTTTATTGAAAACTATCCTCTGTTTCATTTTGTCCCTGTTTTTCATATTCCTTAGTTATGCAAAGGCAGCTTTCTGCTTAGAGGAGCTTATGATGACTAATCCACACAACCACTTATATTGTCAGCAGTATGCTGAGGTAAGTATTTCCAGAAAAGTCAATTAACTTTGAATACATATCCTGTTTTCATGTTACCAAGGTGGTGAAAATGGAATAAAAAGGGTTTCTCTAGTATTTCCCTAGGAGATGTAAGAGAATATATAGAGAGAGTTAGCATCTCGTGAAACTTAACATGTTAAGAGAAGTCTGTTTTCTTATTTAGTGTGACTAAGCTAAATGTAAGAATAAGGACAGGAATTACTGAAGATTAAAACTTGTTTTAAATGAATTACTCTTGTTGAAGGGGCAGGAATTATTGAAGATTAGAATTTGGTTTAAATGAGTTATTCTTCTTGTAAAAGTTTATGCACTGTCTAAATGAAAAGTTAAGCTTATCCATAACAATGCTGCCTGGGAGGTTATAATATACTGCCTGTTACTGTGGGACCAGACCTTGGAATCCACATAGGAAATTTTGCCTGAAAGATCACTGAGAGAGAGCCCTTAGAAATTTCAGCTCAAGATTTTTAGCCATTTGTACTCTTCCTTCAGATATATATTGGTTTTTTTTTCCCCTGAATTACAGTGTTAACTTCTTAGAATGGATTCTCTTTGATTGATAAAATTGGGTTAACCTTAAAACTGGAAATTCTAAACAACTTCCTGGTAGAAAGACTGTGAGGCATGTCTTTAATATTTGTCCCTCAGGGTTTCTTTTTTCATCTAAGAGCAGACAAAATTAATGAAGAAAACAGTGGAGTAATATTCTAAACTTTGTGTGCTGCTCTGCAGTTGAATGGATAGTGACATGCACCGTGGTGTTTTGTGCACTGATGTAATCCTGTGCTGAAGGAATGCAGAGTTAGCATGGATTTATGGCAGTCAGAATTTAGCTTTAGCTTGGAAGTTTGTGATACCTTTCATAAGAGACCATCCCAAAGTTGTTCAGTATGGTTAATTGTTATAGAATCACTTTTTATTCTTGTAGCAGTAAATTGATTAAATTAATGCTGATGTGTTTTTTCCTCTCCTATAGTTAAGTATTTTTGAGAAGAGGTTGAGTTTCTCTCTAGCCATTATTTGGCTTTTGGTAGATTTGAAATACTATATGAAGCAAACATGAAGTGAAATTTCCTTGTATCCTCTGCTTCAAGAGTGAATGCCTCAAGTGTGGATGCCATGGTCTAGCCTTGAGCTCTGTGGTAAAGGGTTGGACTTGATGATCTGTGAGGTCTCTTCCAACCTTGGTGATACTGTGATACTGTGATACATTTAAGTTTCAGGATCTTATCGTTTTTACAGGTCAAATACACTCAAGGAGGGCTCGAAAACCTTGAGCTATCAAGGAAGTATTTTGCACAAGCACTGAAACTTAACAACAGAAATATGAGAGCTTTGTTTGGCCTTTACATGGTAAGCATGATTGTCTGTTTCCCCTGTTACCATTTGGCTTTCATTGTACATTCAAGTGGAAAAGAGATGCTTCTTGCTGTTCCTTAGGTAGTTTAGCTTTTTGTGAGTGTATTTTGTACTCAGTCTTTTTTGGCCTAAACTGATACAGACTTCTGCGCTGATTCTGGAGGTTTATGATGTCTGACCAGCAGAGCGAGGGAAGTGATTCTCCCCCTCTACTCCACACTGGTGAGACCCCACCTGGAGTACTGTGTCCAGTTCTGGAGCCACTATTACAAGAGGAATGTAGATGTGCTGGAAGGTGTCCAGAGAAGGGCTACGAGGATGCTCAGAGGGCTGGAGCCTTTCTGCTGTGAGAGAGTTGGGGCTGTTCAGTCTGGAGAGGAGAAGGCTCCGAGATGACCTTATTGTGACCTTTCAGTGTCTGAAGGGGGCTACAAGAAAGCTGGGGAGAGAGGTTTTAGGATGTCAGGTAGTGATAGGGCTAGGGGGAATGGAACAAAGCTAGAAATGGGTAGATTCAGACTGAACGTTAGGAAGACGTTCTTCAGCATGAGGGTGGTGAGAGCCCGGAAGGAGTTGCCCAGGTAGGTGGTGGAAGCGTCATCCATGGAGGTGTTTAAGGCCAGGCTGGATGAGGCTCTGGACAGCCTTTTCTAGTGTGTTGGAACTAGATGATCTTGTGGTTCCTTCCAACCTTGACTGATTCTATGATGATGGCTTTTCCTGTCAGATACTATGACCTGCCTGTTACTTTCAGCCTGTAAATCAGATTTGGAGCCTGTTATCTGTGATAATCTGGCTGGCAACCTTGAGCTAATATGACAAAGCAGCTGAGAAACTTTTTATTTTGGCAGTGCCTGGAAGTTTTATGCAAAACCCCTGATTTGCATGATGCATAATTTCAGGAAATGTGTGCACACTCTGTTTCAGTTCTTCAGTTTTGTTCAACTGGCTGCTGTCACGTTTCACTAGCCGTTTCTTTCCAGCATTGCTTCTGTATCTACTCATTGCCTCCTAATTTCTTTGTAATGCTCTTTTCAGGCTTTAAGAGATGTTTTTGCTGTGGCTGCTGCTTTTGTGCTTGAAAGACATGCCCAGCATTTCTAGCCTCCCCCAGAGAACATCCATAACCCTGGTAAATTCTCTAGAAAGGCTTTCAGCTGTGTCTGCTGAGCAAGCTGGTCAGTGCATCCTGGAATTCAGAGAACAGAGAAGGATGCCTCATCCTAGGAGCCTGACACTGTACTAAATCAGAAGATCGTGCAGGCATGGCTTCAGAGAGCATGTTCCTGAGTTTGTGGAGGCTGCTTCAGTGACTATCTCACTCCTTTACCATTCTGGAGGTAGTTTCAGGGCTGGAGCATCTCTCCTTCCCAGGCAACCAGCAACAGAACAAGGGGACATAGTCTCAACTTGTGCAGGGGAAGTCAAGGCTGGATGTTAGGAGGAAGTTCTTCACAGAAAGAGTGATTGACATTGGAATGGGCTGCCCAAGGAGGTGGTGGAGTCACCATCCCTGGAGCTGTTCAAGAAAAGACTTAGTGCCATGGTCTGGTTGATTGTCTAGGGCTGGGTGCTAGGTTGGACTGATGATCTTGGAAGTCTCTTCCAACCTGGTCGATTCTGTGGTTCTAAACCTACCCAGTCACAGCTTGATTTATTTATGTAAGTGGAAATGACTTTGGGTTGAGTTTAATTTTTAAGCAACTTTCAGATGATGTACACAGTTTATGTGTAGACTCTGAGCTGCTCCTAAAGTTGCTTTTTGTCTGATGCTGCAGGGGAAAATGTCATGTTATTGACAGCAGTTGGGACACACAGGTGATGTATTTTGTGTAGTCTGTGGTATCAGATTGAATGGGAAATACACATTGATAACTCTCACTTTAGGAAAAGCAAATTGGATTAACTGATCCTGTTCAGGTTTGCTTCCTGACTTAGTGTCCAACTAAACCAAAGCCTGGTTTGGCTTTAATTGCAACAAACGCTTGTTTAAAAGCTTAGCTAATTCTTAATTACCAGTATCTGCTTCTATTTCTTTGTCTTTTTGCTCTGTCACTCTGACTGCAGAGGTGCTGAATGCTCTCAGTTTATTTTGTGCACAAATGTTTTGGAGTTACACTGTGTTTTTATTTTTATATTCCCAGTCTGCCAGCCACATTGCTTCCAATCCAAAAGCAAGTGCAAAAATGAAGAAAGATAATATGAAGTATGCCAGCTGGGCAGCCAACCAAATAAACAGAGCATATCAGGTTAGTACATCATTGGGTTTTGGTACTCTTCAGAGGCTCTACAGCTCTTTTCTGCACTTCCTTCAACTGCTGTTCATGAGGCTAGTTACAATATGTACATCAGCATCATTTGCTGTAACTGGAATGACAGTTTCTACTTCTCTTACAGTCAGACAAACTTGACTCTTTTTTCTTTTCTTTTCTTTCCCTTTTTTCTTTTTTTTTCCTTTTTCCTTTTTTCTTTTCTTTTTCTTTTTTTCCCTTCCCCTTTCCCTTCCCCTTTCCCTTCCCCTTTCCCTTCCCCTTTCCCTTCCCCTTTCCCTTCCCCTTTCCCTTCCCCTTTCCCTTCCCCTTTCCCTTCCCCTT